>JACEEZ010023264.1:7500-41745 GCA_016584305.1 Chionoecetes opilio
CCATCACCACCACCTTCAACACCACCATCAACACCACCTTCAACACCACCATCAACACCACCTTCAACACCACCATCAACACCACCACCATCATCACCACCACCACCATCAACACCACCACCACCACCACCACCACAATCACCACCTCAACCACCATCACCACAACCACCATCACCACCTCAACCACCATCACCAACACCATCACCACCACCACCACCATCAACACCACCACAATCACCACCACTACCATCACCACATCCACAATCACCACCACCACCACCATCACCACCACCGGATGTGTTTGTGTCTTTGTGTCATCAGCTGTGGTCTGTTGTTGATGTTTAAACGTATTTCCCGCCACAGACAGACTTGTGTTGCGCGCGCTGATTGGTTGAAGCGGAGGTGGTAGCACTAAGAAGGGTTGGCCTTATACGAGGCTAAGATGACGTTCGAAAATGTTTCCGTAGCAGTCTTCTTAGCCCGGTATAGCTAAGTAGTTCTTAGGACGCTAAGAGGGTGTAGTTTAGAGCCCCTTCGAAAATGCCCCCCCTAGGTCCTCGGTGCATTGCTTCAGGTATGCAAGATCCTGTCTATATTTTTAGTCAACATCTTGTAACTATTGACACATATAGGTACCTACAAATTTCATTTCACGCCTCTTTTCTATCCAAATCTTGTGTGGGCTACTTTATCTTCAAAGGTGTTAGATAAAGTTCCTTTACCAAGTTATTACTCAAAGTCAAACAACTTGGCATAACAAGTTAAGTGCACAACTGGATCGAAAACTAGTATAACAAAAGAAACGAAAAGGTTTGTATCTATGGAACTACCTCGGCTTGGGCACCGGTATACATCACGCAGAGCTGGCTCTTCTCGGATTCTCAATTAAAAAAATACGGATGATATCGATGTAGACAAAACTGCTTGATTGTACCGCCTCCGCATTTACGATTAATTAAATATCCGAATCTGGATCCGCATCTGCACTAGGGTTTCCTTCCCGGGATCTCGGGATCCCCGGCATAAATGGTTGTTTTTTCCCCCGGGAAATTGGTTCAAATCCCGGGATTCTTATTGTTGTTCCTTATCTCAGATTTGCACTATGTAAAATACAAAACGCAGTTTTTTTGTAGAGTTGGGGTTCAAAATGGCATATTTTTTTTTTTTTACGATGGCTATCTTCTAATGTCATTCCATATATCATTGATTTTTTTGTATGGCTAACAGAAAGAGATTGACTGTTTGTGTGTGCAAATTATTATATACCTTTTTTTCCGCAAGTCATTCAAGTGTTCTAAAGAGAACACTTTTCTTGTAGGGTAGGGTTTCAAAATGGCATAGAATAATAATTCTTCTTTTAAATTGAATAATCTTTAAATGTCATTCTATATACCATTGTATTTATTTGTGGCTAACAGAAGGAGATTGACTGTTTGTGCTTCTATTTGTGCTTTATTTTTTTCCACTGGTCATTCAAGTGTTTCTTTAGGTTTTTGTATGTAGCTAGTTAGTACAAACATTACATGATGCGGGAAATCCCAGGATCCCGGGAAATATCCTGGTTTGTCCCGGAATCCCGGGATGCTAAGAAACCCCCAAAACAGGCAACTCTAATCTGCACCACACACAAAGACGATGTGGAGGATATACAATACATTACAGAGCTTGCAAATTTAAGAAAATTGAGCATGTTTATTTAATTATCTACTAAATATTCGACCTTGCATTAGTTTCTTTCAATATTACATAATAATGTGTCAAGAGTTATACGGAAGGCCAGGAGGAGGGACAGAATTTTAGATCGTGACGACTATGTAGATTACTTTATACACTCATATACCCGAGGTGGGGGAGAGCGATACTTAGTGCGATACTGCGATACTATCGCACCGCCTAAAAAGTATCGCAGTATCGCAGTATCGCAAAGCATTCAAAAGTAGCGGAGTATAAGTATCGCAACTCAAGTATCGCTTAAATTTCCCGCGATACTTTAAAAGACGACTTTAAACAAAAGTTTTTCAGCGGCAATGCGCATAGATTTGGCGCATAGATGTTTTAATGTGCCTAAACTGTAGTTTAAGTAAAATAGATCTTTTTTTGGCTAATACAGTGTTTTCTTAGGTAGCAAAGTATCGCAAAGCAAAATTTTTGGTATCGCAGTATCGCTGCGATACTATCGCTTTAAGAAAAAAGTATCGGTAGCGGAGTATCGCAGTATCGCGTATCGTTTTAAGAAAATCCGAAAAAGTAGCGGAGTATCGCGTATCGAACTAGCGGGAAAAAAGTATCGCAGTATCGTTATCGCACTACCAAAAAAAAGTATCGCGCCCACCTCTGTCATATACAGTCACAATGTTATGTTTCTTTGACTGCAATAGAAAGTTAGCAACTTTGCTAAGACAATATTTACTGTTTCTAATCTAATTCTTGAAGAAAAAAAAAAAATATTTTTTATGCAGTTCTCATCATTACCTACAAACAACTTTTCTTAGTAACATATTCGTTACATATGAAAAATAATGTATAGGCATGTAAGGCCTACAAGGAGGGTTAGGTTTGGTGGTTAACAGGTCTAGAAGGTGAATGCAGGTCTAATGTACCCGAAATTCCTGCTCATAAATAATTTGTATAATCCGCATCCGCAACAATAGTCATCAGACATCCGCAACCACATCTGCAAAAAAACAAAAAATGAATATCCGCATCCGCGATTTAAAAAAAGTTTATATTCGCATCTGCACATCCGCATTTTTAGAAATCCTATATATCTCTAATATATACTGTACAGTAGGATTATGAAATGTGTGGCGTGAAACCTGCGAAGGCGTATAATGTGTCAAAGATAATGTGTACCAATAAATTTTCCCAACGATGCAAAAATGCTGAGCTTTACAAACACAAAATACTCCGTCAAGAAAGATTATATCAAGAGACATAGTTCTGCGTCTATTATGAGCTCGGTCAAACCTCACTTGGAGTATGCGGTGCAATACATAGTCACCATACAAACAAAGAACATAAGAAAATCAACAGCTTTCCAATACTGAACTATACGAGGATAAATCTTCGTTGCATGATAAATCATATACGAGAGGCAGGCACAACTAAATATGTTTCTCTATTCAGAAACAATGTCTCCAAGACACTTACTTATTGAGTGTTATGAAATACTCACAAATGTTGACGCAAATTATTTCTTATTGTTGACTCATCAAAAACGAAGAGTAACGAAATCAAAGTAAAATGTAGATAGATACAAATGGACTGCACAACATTTCACGTTACCAATGACATCGTTAGTGTGAAATAAGCTTCCACCCCTGCGGAGGAAAATTTAAGTAACTTGAAAAAAATACGATGACCAATATTTCCTCTATCAAGGAATCGCAAAGAGCTGCTCAAAGAAGCGTCGGAGCCTCTAACTCTGAGGCCCTACCATGTTACCACACCTCCCACTGCATGTAAGGGCTTATAGGCTGCTTTCATTGTCCTACCATCGCACCCTGCCACACTGGCCAGGAACGAGAGGGCGTGATGAATGTACGTAACATGCATTCTCCCAGGGCAAAACATTCAACTCAAATCAACTCAACTTCACGCACACACACGCACACACATCCACACGCACACACACACACACACACACGATGCTGCTCCCACCATATAGCAAAATCATGGATTATTCAGACATAACTATTACAATTTTGTTGATTGGCCTCAACACAGCAGACGGACACAGACATAAGTGTGGAGACACAAGCTGCCGCACCCGCCCTGCCATCTTTGTCTTGTCAACACTGAACCCACACATTTGTTTAGCCTCTCAGAGCCTGTTCTTACCTCTGCCGCCCCGCCACAGCACGGCGGTGCTGAGCGGCGGCCGTGGCCTGGGCTGTGAGGGCCGCGGGCGGCCAGCCTTCCTCACACCTGGTTACAAAACAACAAAAACTTAACAGCTCAAAATGTGCCTCGGCCAGCTGGCGCCGCGCCTAACACTGGACCAGCCTCGCCTGGGGACGAGCACGCCAGCCCTGGACTGGCACTCAGGGCCCCTGAAACCCAAGACGGAAGGCTGCGTCAAGGTAAACCACAACTCAATAACTCCTGCGTGGCCTCCTGACGATGGAAACACCAGAAAAAAACATTACGAACACAACGTTATAAAATGTCCGATGGCTGTCTTACCTTATACTTGGCTGTGTTGGCCATCACACGTCCTCGAATTCGTCATCAGGCTCTTTTTAAAGTCTCAATTAATCACACATGATGTAAATATGTTCCGGGACGCCACAATAATTGGTATTTCATGAATGAGCCGCCACACTGTTGTTATGGGGCCCAATTGCGCCTGTCAGACATGTTCAATCAATACCTGCCGCACAGCTGCTGGGCCCCGCTGGCCTGGCCACTCCTACACCTATATCAATCAATTCATACTTTCGTTTATTTTTTGCTGGTGTGTATAACTTTCCTGATTTATTGGTTTGTTTCTCACTCAATGTTCATGAAAAATCTCCAGATTTAAGTAATAATTCGTTTTCTTTTCGGTATAGTCAGTTTTCTATGATGTTTTGGGTTTTGGGAAGTGGGGTGGACTACGCGATTCACCTCTTAATTTGTTCCCGGAAGTGACGGAGATAAAGTTACATGATTAAGCTTTTACGACCATCATATGTTAAAATAAAATATCTTCATTAGTTACTCATGTAAAATAAAATAAACGGTCTCATGAATAATTTTGTGAATATTTCAGTGGTATCCACGACCCTACTTTCAAGAAAGCAAAACAAAAAGACTCATGGCAAATCTGATAGATTGCAAAAGAATGCATGCAAGTTAATGGCCAAAATAGTTTGTTTAGATTAGAATAATGGAGTGTGTTGTTATTTTCGAGAGTCAAACCGGGCAGGGTCATATAGATATTAACATGATATATACAGATAATATATATATATATAATATATAATATATATATAATACATAGATTAGATATACCGTGGATGTAGATAGATATAGATAGATATAGATATACGATAGAGAATAGAGATATATATAGCATAGATATAGATAGATATATATATATATATATATCGAGATGATAAGATAGTATTAGATTAATATAGATCTAATATATATATATACTATATATATATAGATTATATATATATATATAGATAGATATATATAATAGATATATATATATATATATATAATATATATATAATATACTATAGATATATATATATAATATATATTATATAATATATATATCTATTAGATATATATTAAGAGTATAGATATATATATATATTGATATATATATATAGAGAGATATAGATAACTATAATAGATATATAGATAGATAATATATAAGAGAGATATATATAGACATTTATTATAGCATATATATTATAGATCTATAGATATATATACTATGAAGATGTAAGAGTATATATAGATAGAGGAGTATAATATATATTAGTGTATGTATATATCTAGAGGAGATAATATAGAGATAGATATAGAGATATATATATATATATAAGTATAGAGGATAGTAGATATAGATAAGCTATAGAGATCGATAGAGATAGATAGATATAAGAGAGATAGAGATATAGTATGATATAATGAGAGAGAGAGATGAGCAGATATATCTATTATAATAGATATAGGATAGAGATATAGTAGTATAGATATAGAGAGAATGATATATAATAGATAGATAGATAGAGATAGATAGAGATAGATATAATAGATAGATATAAGATAATAGAGATACTAATAGAGATAGAGATCTATAGAGATAGATTATGATATATATATATATATAGATATATAGATAGAGAGAGAGAAATATATAATTATAGAATCTATCGATAGAGAGAGAGATAGATATATATATATGGATATATAGATATATATATATATATATATATATATATATATATATATATAGTAGATATATATATATAACAGAGCGTATATGAATAATAGATACTAATAGTATATCTATATAATAGTATATAGATAGAGATATATATATATAGTTGATATAGATATAATATATAATATTAAGTATATATATATATATATATTATATATATATATATATATAGATATATCTATACTATATATATATATATATATATATATATATATATATATATATAATATAATATATATATATATAAGATATATATATATATAGATATATATATCTATATATATATATATATATATAGATATACTATATATATATATATAGATATATACCATATATATATAATATTATAATATATATATATATATATATATATATAATATATATATATATATCTATACTAACATGTATATATATAATTATATTATATAATATATATATATATATATATATATATATAATATATATATATATGTATATATATATAGACCTGCCCGGTTTGACTATTCTTCGAAAAAACAAACACACTCCATTATTCTAATCTAAAAACAAACATTGGCATAACTGATGCATTCTTTGCAATTCAATCAGATTGCCATGAGTCTTTTGTTTTTGCTTTCTGAAAAGTAGGTTCGTGGATACCACCTGAAATATTCACACCAAATTATTCATGAGACCGTTTATTTTATTTACATGAGTAACTAATGAAGAATTTTAGTTGAACAATGTGGTCGTAAAAGCTTAATCATGAACTTATCGCCGTCAATTAAGGGAACAACATAAGAGGTGAACGCGTATGTCCACCCCACTTTCCAAACCCAAAACATCAGAGAATAATGGACTATACCGAAAAGGAAAACGAATTCTTACTTAAATCTGGAGATTTTCATGAACATGAGTGAGAACAAACCAATAAATCAGGAAAGTGATACACACCAGCAAAAAATAAAACGAAGTTGAATTGATTTGATATAGGTGTAGGAGAGTGGCCAGGCAGCGGGGCCCAGCAGCGGCGGAAGGTATATGATTTGAAACATGTCTGACAGGCTGCAATTGGGCCCCATACCATACCGTGTGGGCGCTCATTCATGAAAATACCAATTATGTGGAGTCCCGGAACATATTTACATATGTGGATTAATTGAGACTTTTAAAAAGAGCTGATGACGAATTTCGAGCGCGTGGTGCCAACACAGCCCAAGTATAAGGTAAGACAGCCAATCGCGTACATTTATAACGTTGTCGTTCGTAATGTTTTTTTTGGTGTTTCATCGTCAGGAGGCCACGCAGGGAGTTATTGATTGTGGTTACCTTGGACGCAGCCCTTCCGTCTGGAGTTTCAGGGTGCCCTGAGGGCCAGTCCAGGGGCTGGCGTGCTAGTCCCCAGGCGAGGCTTGTCCATGTTGTTAGGCGCGCGCCATCTGGGCCGAAGGCACATTTTGAGCTGTGTTAAGTTTCTGTTGTTTTGTAACCAGGTGTGCAGGAAGGATGGCGCCCGCGGCCTCTCACAGCCCAGCCGCGGCCGCGCTCAGCACTCTCCGTGCTGTGCGGGTGCGCGCAGAAGGTAAGAACAGGCCTCTGAGAGGCTAACAAATGTGTGGGTTCAGTGTGACAAGACAAAGATGGCAGGTGCGGGTGCGGCAGCTATGCTGTCTCCACATTATGGTCTGTGTCCGTCTGCTGTGTTGAGGACAATCAACAAATTGTAATAGTTATGTTGAATAATCCATGATTTTGCTATATGGTGGAGCAGCTCGTGGTGTGTGTGTGTGTGTGCGTGTGGATGTGGGTGCGTGTGTGGCGTGAAGTTGAGTGATTTGAGTGAATGTTTGCCCTGGGAGAATGCATGTTACGTACATTCATCACGCCCTCTCGTTCCTGGCCAGTGTGGCAGGGGCGATGGTTGGACAATGAAAGCAGCCTCTAAGCCCTTACATTGCAGTTTGGGAGGTGGGTAACTGGTTAGGGCCTCAGAGTCTAGAGGCTCCGACGCTTCCTGAGCAGCTCTTTGCGATCCTTGTAGAGGAAATATTGTCATCGTATTTTTTCAAGTTACTTAAATTTTTCCTCCGCAAGGGGTGGAAGCCTATTTCACACTAACGATGTCATGGTACGTGAAATGTTGTGCAGTCCATTTGTACATCTACATTTTACTTGATTCGTACTCTCGTTTTGATGAGTCAACAATAGAAATAATTTGCGTCAACAGTTGGAGTAGTCATAACACTCAATAAAGTAAGTGCTTGAAGACATTGTTTCTGAATAGAGAAACATATTTAGTGGTGCCTGCCTCTCGTATATGATGTATCATGCAACGAAGATTGATCTTCGTATAGTTCAGTATGGAAAGCTGTTGAATTTTCTTATGTTCTTTGTTTTGTATGGTGACATATGTATTGCACGCATACTCCAAGTGAGTTTGACCGAGCTCCATAATAGACGCAGAACAAGTCTCTTGATATAATCTTTCTTGACGTGAAGTATTTGTGTTTGTAGCTCAGCATTTTGCATCGTGGGAAAATTTATTGGTACCACATTATCTTGACACATTATACGCTTCGCAGGTTTCACGCCACACATTTCATACTCTACTGTACAGTATATATTAGAGATATAATGATTTCTAAAAATGCGGGATGTGCAGATGGCGGATATAAACTTTGTTAAATCGCGGATGCGGATATTCATTTTTTGTTTTTTTGCAGATGTGGTTGCCGTATGTGAGACTATTGTTGCGATGCGGATATACAAAATTTATGAGCAGGAATTTCGGGTACATTAGACCTGCATTTCACCTTCTAGACCTGTTAAACCACCAAACCTAACCTCCTTGTAGGCCCTTACATGCTATACATTATTTTTTATATGTAAACGAATATGTTACTAAGAAAAGTGTTTGTAGGTAATGATGAGAACTGCATAAAAAAATAATTTTTTTTTTCTTCAAGATTAGATAAGAAACAGTAAAATGTCTAGCAAAGTTGCTAAACTTTTCGATTGCAGTCAAAGAAACCTAACATTGTGAATGTAATGACAAGGTGGGCGTCGATACCTTTTTTGGTAGTGCGATAACGATTACTGCGATACTTTTTCCCGTAGTTCGATACGCGATACTCGCTACTTTTTCGGATTTTCTTTAAAACGATACGCGATCACTGCGATACTCCGCTACCCGATACTTTTTCTTAAAGCGATAGTTATCGGCAGCGATACTGCGATACAAAAAATTTTGCCTTTGCGATACTGCTACCTAAGAAAATACGATTAGCCAAAAAAGATCTATTTTACTTAAACTACAGTTTAGGCACATTAAAACATTCTATGCGCCAATCTATTTTTCGTCATTGCCGACTGAAAAAACTTGTTTAAATTCGTCTTTAAATTATCGCGGAAATTTAAGCGATACTTGAGTTGCGATACTTATACTCCGTACTTTTGAATGCTTTGCGATACTGCGATACTGCGATACTTTTTAGGCGGTGCGATAGTATCGCAGTATCGCATAAGTATCGCCTCTCCCCCACCTCGGGTATATGAGTGTATAAAGTAATCTACATAGTCGTCACGATCTAAAATTCTGTCCCTCCTCTGGCCTTCCGTATAACTCTTGACACATTATTATGTAATATTGAAAGAAACTAAGCAAGGTCGAATATTAGTAGATAATTAAATAAACATGCTCAATTTTCTTAAATTTGCAAGCTCTGTAATGTATTGTATATCCTCCACATCGTCTTTGTGTGTGGTGCAGATTAGAGTTGCCTGTTTTGGGGGTTTCTTAGCATCCGGGATTCCGGGACAAACCAGGATATTTCCCGGGATCGGGATTTCCCGCATCATGTAATGTTTGTACTAAACTAGTACATACAAAAACCTAAAGAAAACACTTGAATGACCAGTGGAAAAAAATAAAGCACAAATAGAAGCACAAACAGTCAATCTCCTTCTGTTAGCACAAATAAATACAATGGTATATAGAATGACATTAAAGATTATTCAATTTAAAAGAAGAATTATTATTCTATGCCATTTGAAAACCTACCCTACAAGAAAAGTGTTCTCTTTAGAACACTTGAATGACTTGCGGAAAAAAAAGGTATATAATAATTTGCACACACAAAACAGTCAATCTCTTCTGTTAGCCATACAAAAAAATCAATGATATATGGAATGACATTAGAAGATAGCCATCGAAAAAAAAAAAAAAATATGCCTTTTTGAACCCCAACTCTACAAAAAAACTGCGTTTGTATTTTACATAGTGCAAATTGAGATAAGGAACAACAATAAGAACCCGGGATTTGAACCAATTTCCCGGGGGAAAAAACAACCATTTATCCCGGGGGATCCCGAGATCCGGGAAGGAAACCCTAGGCAGATGCGGATCCAGATTCGGATTTTTAAATAATCGTAAATGCGGAGGCGGTACAATCAAGCAGTTTGTCTACATCGATATCATCCGTATTTTTTAATTGAGAATCGAGAAGCAGCAGCTCTGCGTGATGTTATACCGTGCCCAAGCCGAGGTAGTTCCATAGTACAAACCTTTCGTTCTTTGTTATACTAGTTTCGATCCAGTGTGCACTTAACTGTTATGCCAAGTTGTTTGACTTTGAGTAATAATTGGTTAAGGAACTTTATCTAACACCTTTGAAGATAAAGTAGCCCACACAAGTTTGGATAGAAAAGAGGCGTGAAATGAAATTTGTAGGTACCTATATGTGTCAATAGTTACAAGATGTTGACTAAAAATATAGACAGGATCTTGCATACCTGAAGCAATGCACCGAGGACCTAGGGGGGCATTTTCGAAGGGGCTCTAAAAACCCTCTTAGCGTCCTAAGAACTACTTAGCTATACCGGGCTAAGAAGACTGCTACGGAAACATTTCGAACGTCATCTTAGCCTCGTATAAGGCCAACCCTCTTAGTGCTACCACCTCCGCTTCAACCAATCAGCGCGCGCAACACAAGTCTGTCTGTGGCGGGAAATACGTTTAAACATCAACAACAGACCACAGCTGATGACACAAAGACACAAACACATCCGGTGGTGGTGATGGTGGTGGTGGTGGTGATTGTGGATGTGGTGATGGTAGTGGTGGTGATTGTGGTGGTGTTGATGGTGGTGGTGGTGGTGATGGGTGTGGTGATGGTGGTTGAGGTGGTGATGGTGGTTGTGGTGATGGTGGTGGAGGTGGTGATTGTGGTGGTGGGGTGTGGTGGTGTTGATGGTGGTGGTGGTGATGATGGTGGTGGTGTTGATGGTGGTGTGAAGGTGGTGTTGATGGTGGTGTTGAAGGTGGTGTTGATGGTGGTGTTGAAGGTGGTGGTGATGGTAGTGTTGATGGTGGTGTAGATGGTGGTGTGTTGAAGGTGGTGTTGATGGTGGTGTTGATGGTGGTGGTGTTGAAGGTGGTGTTGATGGTGGTGTGAAGGTGGTGTTGATGGTGGTGGTGATGGTGGTGTTGGTGGTGGTGTGATGGTGATGGTGATGGTGGTGGGTGATGGTGGTGGTGATGTGGTGTTGAAGTGTGTTGCACCTTCAACCCCCCACCAACCTCAAACACTATCACCACCTCAACCACCACCACTACCCTCAACCACAATCACCACCTCAACCGCAACCACCACCTCAACCACCACCACCTCAACCACCACCACCATTGATGGTCACCATCGGATGGTGGTGGTGAAAATTAAATTATAGTTAATGAGATTTCCTATGTGTCCAGACTTTAGGGACACCCTGTACAGCCTAATATACTATATATAGTCTAAAATATATAATATGTAACCAATAATATAACCATTGTTGTGTGGTAACGGAGAAAATTGCGGGCTAAGGCGACCCCAACCCTTGCTTAGCCTACACTCGCTCCGACGTCCTAGGCGGAGCGAACTTGCTTTCGAAAATGTCCAACTAGCGCTAAGATGATCTTAGTCCCCTAAGAACATCTTAGCAGTGTTCGAAAATGCGCCCCTAATCGTGATTGACGTTCAAGGTAATGTGACAATGTTTTCTCTCAATTATGTATGTTTTCGATCAATTTACTGATTATGGATGTCAAGTTAATGGGCTGTTATTCCCGGATTTACTTCTACGCTTCTCTCTGAAGATTAATGTGATGTAAATTGTCATCCAATCGGTAGGGGGTACTTTGTCTTGTGGCGATTTAATGGTGATCCAATAACCTAACCTAACTGGTGAGGTTGAGGTTAGCTCTCAGTGAGGTTAGGTTAGTAATATATTTTGGGGTCGTTAGGGGGAGGGGGCATGTCTCCCCTACTTTATAATACGTTAAGATGTATCTGAAGGGATCTGTGAAGGTCTGGAGAAAAAAACACTAATAAGAGAGGAAAAGGACTCTATCATTTTAACGGGATTTCTATATTTCTTCCTCGGACTAATGAAGCCATGAAAGTGACGAGAAGTATCCTTACAGCAGTCATGGGAGGTAGTATGGGTGGAGACGCTGAGCCGCGCCGCGCGGTCTGGGATGTCTGGTGAAGAGTCCAGGCTTGGAATAATTACATTGGCTTGGGTCAATTACCAATTACAATTACGACGACTTATCCAACTACTCAATTACAATTACAATTACAAGGAATAGAAAAAATGTTAATTACAATTACAATTACAATACTCAATTTTAATATTCCAAGTACAATTACAATTACAGCAAAGCTAGTGTTGAACTACAGATTTCAATTACATTTGTCATAGTATTAACTGAATTAATTGATTTATTATTATATATATATATAATATATATATAATTAATATATAATATATATATAAAAAATAATTTTATATATAATATTATTATATAATAATATCTAATAAAAAATATATAATATATATTATTAATATTATTAATTTTTTAAATTCCCAAATTTGAAGACCCCCCAAATTTTGGTTTTTTAAAAAACCCCCGGGTTAATTTTTTGGTCTTTTTTAAGGGTCCCCTCAAACCCTTGTTTTTGCGAGGTTTTAAAACCATACTCGACCTTTTTTTTTTGGAGGTTAATAAAAACGGCAGGGGTGGGGTTTTGGGGGGGGGTTGGGCCCAAAACCCCCCCAAAATTTTTAATTTTAAAATTTTTAAAAATAAAAAAAATTTTTAAATAATTTAAATAAAATAAATTTTAAACCCTTTTTTTTTTAATTAATAAAATTGATTTTTCAAAAAAATTTAATTTAAAAATTTAAATAATTTTTTCCAAAATAAAAATAATTAATTTAAATAATATATTTAATATATTTAAAAATATATATATATAAAAATTATATATAAAATATATAATAAAAATATAAAATATAAATATTATAAATTTTAAAATATAAAAAATATTATTTTATTATATATATATATAAAAATATATATAATAATATATAAAAAGAAAAATTTTAAAATTATAATTTTTTAAATATTCTTTTAATAAAATTGGAGATATTAAATAAATTAAAAAATTTTTAATAATAAAAATAATTTTTATTATAATTATAATATAATTATATATAAAATAAATATATATATATAATATATATATATTATATATTTTAATTATTTAGTATAAAAATTTTTAAAATTAATTATAATATAATAATATATTATATATATAATATATAAAATATAAATATATAAATATATATATATAATATATTTTATATAATATTAATTATTAAATATATATATATATATATATATATATAATTTTAAAATTTTTATATATAATATTAAATTATATTATATTAATATATATAATTATAAAAATTAATTATATATATTAATATATTGGAGAAAATATGGGGTGCCCCCAGCCCAACATGGGGGTTTTTTATTTCGCAAGAATAAGCCACCCCTTTTTAAATTTACCAGGAGAAAAAAAAAAGGGGCGAAATTATTGATTATTAGGAGGGGAAGGGGCCCCCATCGCCTTGTTTTTTGACCCATTGAATACCACCGATTATACCTAAGAACACTCCCCCTGCGGGGGTTTAGACAGCATTTCCAGGGGTTTATTTTGCACCACTCCCCCCAACCACACAGTCTCCTGTTCTTGATCCATAACCTCAAAAAAAAAAAAAAGATACAATATATAAGTGGAGTAGCCCTTTAGCAATAGAACACAGGTTGAGGGGACCCTTAAAATTTAAGAACACGAATGAAATTTAAACCCTTTCTGGGATTTTTTTTAGGAGTGGAAAAAAATTAGGGGTGTGGCTTTAAAAAACTTTGGGGAAATTTAAAAAATTGGGGGAACCCTAATTATAATATATATATATATATATAATATATATATATTAAAATATTATTATTTATATATTATATATATATATAAATTTTATATTATATATATATAATTTTATATATAATAAAATATAATATATATACATATATAAAAAATCAGAAAAATTTAGAATACTATGACAAAAGTAATTGAAAACTGTAGTTCAACACTAGCTTTTCTGTAATTTTAATTGTAACTTGGAAATTTAAAATTTAGTAATTTTAATTGTAATTGAATTTAAAATTTTTTCTTTCCCTTTTAATTTAATTGTAATTTGGGAGTTGGATAGTCGTTTGTAATTTTTAAATTTTAATTGACCCCAAAAATGTAAATTTAAAAATTTTTCCCCCAAAAACCCCCCCCGGGGGGGGGGAACCCCATTCTACCAAGGGGCTTTTCCCAGGACGCCGGGGGCCCCCGGGGCCCCCTTTTTTTTTTTTTTCCCCCCCGGCCCCCAGGGTTCCCCCCCCCCCACCCCCAAAAAAAACTAAACCCCCCTTCAATAAAAAAATTTTTTTGGGGGCCCCTTTGGGTTAAGGATACTCTCCCTTTTAAAAAAAAATTTTTCCCCAAATTTTCCCCTTTTGAAATTTTAAATTGGTATTGGTTTGGGTTTTTTTTAAGGGAAAAATGAAAAAAAAATCCTTTCACCTCCCAGACCCCCGGGCCGGGTCCCCCCCCAACTCCTAACTGTAAATCTTTCTCTTTGGTTCATAGTCCGAGGAAGAAAAATAGAAATCCCCTTAAAATATAGAGTCCTTTTTCCCTCTTTTTGGGTTTTTTTTTCCAGACTTCACAGATCCCTTCAGATACTTTAAAAGTAATTATAAAATAGGGGGGAATGCCCCCCCCCCAAAAAGACCCCCAAAAAAAATTTACTAACCTAAAACCCACTGAGAGCAACCCAACCCACCAGTTGGGTTTGGTTATGGACACCATTTTAATCGCCACAAGACCCAAAATACCCCTACCGATTGGATGACAATTTTAAACACATAATTTCAGAGAGAAGCGATAGAATAAATCCGGGAAAACAGGCCCCTTAACTTGACATCCATAATCGTAAAAAAGATCGAAAACATAATAATTAGAGAAAAACATTGTAATTACCTTTAAAGTTTAATCACGGTTTGGGGGCCATTTTTTGAACACTGCAAGATGTTCTTAGGGGACTAAGACACTTAGGCTGTTTGGCATTTTTTGAAAGCAAAAAATTCGCTCCGCCCAGGACGTCGGAGCGAGTGTAGGCAAAAAAGGGTGGGGTCGCCTTAGCCCCCAATTTTTTCCCCTTACCACAAACAACAAAGGTTTATTTTTGGTACATTTTAATTTTAGCAATATAGTATATTAGGCTGTACAGGGTGTCCCAAAGTCTGGAACTAGGAAATTCATTAACTATAATTTAATTTCACCCCCACATCATGGTGACCACAATGGTGGTTTGGTTGAGGTGGGGGTGGTTGAGGTGGTGGTTGCGGTGAGGTGGTGATTTTGGGTTGAGGGTAGTGGTGGGGTTTAGGGGGTATGTGGGTGAGGTGTGGTGTTGAAGGTGCAACACACTTCAAACCCATCACCCCCACCACACCACCCCCATCCCCATCACCCCAACACCCCCCACCAACACCCCCATCACACCACCATCAACACCCCCATCAAAACCCACCCAAAACACCCCCCCAAAAACCCCCAAACACCCCCAACCCCCCCAACCCACCAAAACCCCCCCCCCAAACCCCCCACCTAAACCCCCCAAAACCCCCCCTTTAAAACCCCACCATAAAAACACCTTCAAACCCCAAACCCCCCCCCCAAAAACCCCATAAACCCCCCACACAAACACCACCCCCACCCCACCCCCAAAACACCCCCCAAAACCACCATAAACCACCCCCCAAAAACCCCTAACCACCCCCCCCATCACCAAACCAAAACCCCCCCAAAAACCACCACCCCATCACCACATCCACAACCCAAACCACCCCCAAACCCCAACCAGGGGGTTTTTTGTGTCTTTGTGTCATCAGCGGGGGTCTGGTTGATTTTTAAACGTTTTTCCCCCAAAAGACTTTTTGGCGCGCTTTTTGAAGGGGAGGGGGGGGTTTGCACAAGAAGGGTTGGCCCTTTTACGAGGCTAAGAGAGTTCGAAAATGTTTCCGTAGGTCTTCTTACCCCGGGATAGAAGTAGTTTTAGGACGCTAAGAGGGTTTTTGTTTTGAGCCCCTTCGAAAATTTCCCCCCAGGTCCTCGGTGCATTGTTCAGGGGTGAAGATCCTGTCTAATTTTTGTCAAAAATCTTGAAAATTTAACATAAGGACCCCAAATTTATTTTACGCCTCTTTTTATCCCAAAATTTTGTGGGCTACTTATCTTCAAAAGGGGTTTTTGATAAAGTTCCTTTTTCCAAGTATACCAAAGTCAAACAAATGGCATAACAAGTTAAGGCAAAACTGGATCGAAAAAATAGTATAAAAAAAGAAACGAAAAGGTTTTTTATCTATGGAAAAAATCCCCGGCCCCCTTGGGGGCAAAAAAAAAGGTATCATTCAAAAAGCAGAGCCCCCCGGGTTTTTTTTTTCCCTCGGATTTTCTTCCCAATTTAAAAAAATAAAACCCCGGATTTTTTTTATTTGATGTAGAAAAAAAAACGCTTTTTTGGATTGGGGGAAAACCGGCTCCGCAAAAATTTTTTTTTTTACCGAAAGAAATGGGGTTTTTAAAAATAATTTTTTTTGAAAATTTATAAAAAAAAAAACAAAAAAATTTACAGGAAAACCCCCGGGGGGCAGGATACCCGGCTGGTCCTTTTTTCAAAAAAAAACGGTTTTCCTTAAAAAATTTTTTCCCCCCCCATTTCAAATTAAAAATTTCCAATTGCCCATTCATTGGGGTTTCCCGGGGCCTGGGCCCCCATAAAGGGTTTTTTTCCCCGGGGAAAGGTTAAACCCCGGGGACTTATTTTTTTTTTTACCAATTTAAATAAAAAAAAAAATTTTTTTGGTTGGGTTAAAATTTTTTTTTTTTTTAGGCCTTCCTAAGTCATTCCATATATATTTATTTTTTGTATGGGGTAAAAGAAAGAGATTGATGTTTGTGTGTGCAAATTATTTTATACCTTTTTTTTCCCCAAGTATTCAAGGTTCTAAAAAAGAACACTTTTTGTAGGGTAGGGTTTTTAAAAGGCATGAATAATAATTTCTTTTTAAATTTGAAAATCTTTAAAGTCATTCTAAAAACCATTGATTTTTTGTGGCTAACGAAGGAGATTTATGTTTTTCTTCATTTGGCTTTATTTTTTTCCCCCTGGGTTTAAGTGTTCTTAGGTTTTTGTATGTAGCTGTAGTACAAAATACATGTGCGGGAAATCCCCGGATCCCCGGGGAAAAATCTGGTTGGGCCCCAATCCCGGGGTGCTAAGAAAAAACCCCCCAAAAAAGGAACTCTAACTGCACCACAACAAAGACGTGTGGAGGAAAAATTAAAACATTTCAGAGCTTTCAAAATTTTAAAAAAAGAGATGTTTTTAATTTTTATAAATATTCGACCTTTCAAAATTTCTTTTATTTAATAAAATTTTCAAAATATACGGAAAGGCCCGGAGGAGGGACAGAATTTTTGATCGTGACGACTATGAGATTATTTTTTCATCATATACCCCAGGTGGGGGGAGGAGCGATACTTAGGCGATACTGCGTACTATGCCGCAAAAAAAATATCGCAGTATCGAGTATCGCAAAAGCATTTAAAAGAGGGAGGTATAAGATCGCAACTCAAGTATCGTTTAATTTTTCCCCGCGATATTTAAAAGACGATTTTTTAAACAAAAGTTTTCAGCGGCAAGCGATAGTTTGGCGATAGATTTTTAATGTGCCTAAAACGTAGTTTAAGTAAAATGATCTTTTTTTGGCTAATAAAGTTTTTTTTAGGTAGCAAAGATCCCCCCAAGCAAAATTTTTGGTATCGCAGTATCGCTGCGATACTACGTTTTAAGAAAAAAGTATCGGTAGCGGAGTATCGCAGATCGCTACTTTTTTTAAGAAAATCCGAAAAAAGGGGGAGTATCGCGTATGAACTGGGGGGGAAAAAAAAGTATCGCAGTACGATCGACTACCAAAAAAAAGATCGCGCCCCCTTGTAATACGCACAAGTTATGTTTTTTTGACGAAAATAGAAAGTTGCAACTTTGTAAGAAAATTTTTATGTTTTAATTTTTTTAAAAGAAAAAAAAAAAAATTTTTTTTATGCAGTTCTCATCTTTACCTACAAAAAATTTTTATAACAATTCGTTACAAAAAAAAAATAATGTTAGGAGTAAGGCCTAAAAGGAGGGTTAGGTTGGGGGTTAACGGGGTCTAGAAGGGAATGCGGGTCTAATCCCCGAAACCGCTCATAAATAATTTGTAAATCCGCATCCGCAACAAAGTCAAGACACCCGCAACCAATCCGCAAAAAAAAAAAAAGAATACCGCACCCGCGTTTTTAAAAAAAAGTTTTTTTCGCATCGCACATCCGCTTTTTTAGAAATCTATATATTTAAAAATTTACTTACAGTAGGTTTTGAAATGTGTGGCGGAAAACCTGCGAAGGGCGTATAAGTGAAAAGATAAGTGTACCAAAAAATTTTTCCCCAACGATGCAAAAATGCTGAGCTTTACAAACCACAAAAACCCGCAAGAAAGATTATTCAAGAGACATATTTCGCGTCTATTATGACCCGGTCAAACCTCATGGAGTATGCGGTGAAAATAATAGTACCTAAAACAAAGAAAAAAAGGGAAAATCAAACAGTTTTCCCAAATCTGAACTATACGAGGATAAATCTTCGTTGATGAAAAAATATATACGAGAGAGGCAAAAACTAAATATGTTTTTCTTTTCCCAGAAACAATGTCTCCAAGACATTACTTTTTGAGTGTTATGAAAACTCAAAATGTTGACGAAAAATTATTTCTTTTTGTTGGACTCATCAAAAACAAAGAGGTAACGAAAAAAAGAAAATGTAGAAGAAAAAAGGGGACGCACACATTTCACGTTACCAATGAAAATTTTAGTGTGAAAAAGTTCCCCCCCTGCGGGGGAAAATTTTTAAGTAACTGAAAAAAATACGGACCAATTTTTCCTCTACAAGGAACCAAAGAGGGCTAAAAGAAGCGGGGGCCTTAACTTGAGGCCTTTTACAAGTTCCAAACTCCACTGCATGTAAGGGTTATAGGTGTTTCATGCCTACCATCGCACCTGCCAATGGCGGGAACAGAGGGCGTGATGAATGACGTAAAAACCCTTTCCCAGGGGGAAAACATTCAACTCAAAAATCAATTTACGCACACAACGCCACACTCCCCACGCACAAACCCCCACACACACACACGATGGGCTCCCACCATTAGCAAAATATGGGTTTAGACATAACATACAATTTTGTGATTGGCCTCAACACAGCAGCGGGGCCAGAAAAGGTGGGACACAAGCTGCCGCACCCGCCCTGCCATCTTTTTCTTTTCAAAACTGAACCCCCAAAATTTGTTTTTCCCCCTCAACCTGTTCTTACCCCCGCCGCCCCCCAAGACGGCGGGCTGGCGGCGGCCGTGGCCTGGGGTGTGGGGCCGCGGGGGGCCAGCCTTTCCCACACTGGTTCAAAAAACAAAAATTAAAAGTAAAAGTGCCCGCCAGCTGGCGCCGCGCCTAACACTGACCCCCCTCGCCGGGGACGAGCACGCCAGCCCCGGACTGGGGACTCAGGGCCCCTGAAACCAAGCGGAAGGCTGCGCAAAGGTAAACCACAATCAAAAACTCCGCGTGGCCTTGCGAGGAAACACCCGAAAAAAACATTTCGAACACAAGTTATAAAATGTCCGTGGCTTCTTTCCTTAACTTTGGGGGTTTGGGCCCCCAAGTCCTCGAATTTGTTTAGGTTTTTAAAGTCTAATTTAAAACACATGATGTAAATTTTTTCCGGGACGCCACATAATTGGGATTTCGGGAAAGAGCCGCCACACTGGTTTTATGGGGCCCCAATTTGGGCCCGTCAGAATGTTAATCAAACCTGCCGCACAGGTGGGCCCCGCTGGCCCGGCCATCCTACACCCATTCAAACAATCATACTTTCTTATTTTTGCTGGGTGTATAACTTCCCGATTTTGGTTTTTTTTTCACTCAATGTTCAGGAAAAATCCCCAGATTTTTAAATAATAATTCTTTTTTTTTCGGTATAGTCAGTTTTCTAGATGTTTTTTGGGTTTTTGGGGAAATGGGGGGACTACCGATTACCCCTTAATTTCCCCGGGAAAGGGCGGAGATAAAGTTTAAAGAAAGTTTTACGACCATCTAGTTAAAATAAAAAAAACTTTAGTTATCATGTAAAATAAAATAAACGGTTTTCAGAAAAATTTTTTGGAAATTTTAGTGGTATCCCCGACCCTTTTTTTCAAGGGAAAAAAAAACAAAAAGATCATGGGAAATTAAGATTTCAAAAAAAGATCAAATTAATGGCCAAAAAAAGTTGTTAGATTAGAATAAGGAGGTGTTTTTATTTTCGAGAGTCAAAACGGGGAGGGTCATATATATAATAATATATATATATAAATATATATATAATATTATAAATTATAATATATAATATTTTAAATTTAATATATACATGTTTAATGATATATTTAAAAATATATAAAATATATATATATAAATTTTATAATAATAAAATTTCTATATATAAATTATAAAATTTTATAAAATATATATAATTAATAATAATATATATTATATATATATATATATAATACACACATATAATAATATATATTAATATATATTTAAATTAATATATAATATATATATAATATATAATAATAAAAATTTAAATTTTAAAATAATAATTTAAAATTATATTATATAATTAATATAAATAAAATATATATAATATATATATAATATAATAAATAATACATATATACAAAATAATTAAAATAAAATAAAATTTTAAAATTATATATATAATAAAATATATTATATATAATATATATATATAATAATTTAAATTTTAGTAGCGTTTACCGTTTGTAGTATCGCCCCCTTTTAAAATTCCATAATCGAACCACGAAAGCCCAACAATGCCCCGAGTAACCCGCGGCCTTTTCAGTGGCCCGTGGCTAGGGCTGCAGGCTGCGATCCCCAGAAACCCCCACTGCCCGGGGTATGTCCTTTTGAAAACAGCAGAATTTATACATACTAAAAATAATCAAATAAAAAGTCATTCTGTGTATTAATTTTTTTCAATACGTTTTTAAGGGAATTTCATTAAAACGACCAACATTTAAGTTACTTCATTTTGCCTTTTCGATTTAGTCTGCGCCCCCGCCGGCCACTTTTGGAAAAAAAAAAAGCTGCACACGAGGCAGCTAAGTCTCCCCTCTCGTGTTTACAGGCGGTGACGGTGTGGTTATATCGTGCTTTTTAATTCCCTATGACGATGGAAAATCCCGTGAAAATATTTGCAAAACACAACTTTTTCAGTGACATTTAAAAGAAAAAACTGAAATCAAGCGGGTCCCGACTTTTTTTTTAAAAAAATTTAATTACCATTGGTGACATGTGATTCAAAATGGCGATTGGAGGCGTAATTATGGCCTACACAATTTAGGTTATGGAGCGGAGGCGATTGTTCGCGGGTGGGACGATTTAGCGTTCAACTACCATTTGCCAGGTGTAGAAAAAATCCGAGGTTACGTAAACTAGGTTATTGTAGTAGTTTAATGGTGGTTGGTTTTATAGCCGGACGGGCTTGAAAGGGGAGCAGCAGTGTTTTAACAAGACCAGACCCTCCGAGACCAAGACCCAAAACCCGACCCTCCGAGACCAAGATCAAGACCGACTTTCCCAGACCCAAAACCACCCTCCGAGACCAAAACCCAAAACCCCCGGACCAAAAACCCCGACAAGACCAGACCCCCCAAACGCCCCAAGACCAAAAAAGAGGCATAGAAAATATTTCTTAAAAATGACTATTATTGAAGTTTTGAAACGTACGGTAAATACAAATTTTATGTCCTGTTCTTTTGTAAGGAATGGGTTTTTTAAATTTTTTTTTTCTAATGTTCCTTTTAAAATAACGGGGCCAATTAAATTTTTCCCGTAGTCTCAGGTATCATATGCAAAAATAATAAAAAAAGCCAAAAAAAAATGCGTGTGCCCGCCTTTTTCCGGAGCTTTGTTGCAGGGAAAAAATACAAAGCTGTGGCTTCTGGTACCGTTTCTTATAAAAAAAAAAATACTTGTGGTCCTTGAACGAAAAATTTAAACTGCTGAAGATGCCGACATGATTTCTATTCCCGGGTGCGAAAGGAAACTAAGCGAGACTAGTCCAGTAGCCTACCCCATGCCCAGTCCTTGTCCCTGCCGACAGAGTTTCCCCTGTCCTGCCCAAATTTTTGTAGTTCTTGCCGAAATTACTCAAAAAATTTTCCCCTTTGGGAAATTGGGCCAAAAAAAGGGAATTTTTTTTTCCCGGCCCCAAAAAATTTTGAATTTAAAATTTTTTAAAAAAAAAAAATTAAAAAATTTTTTTTGGGAAAAAATTTTGCCCCAAAAAAAGTAAAGGGGGGAATTTTTTTTTTTTTTTTTTTTTTTTTTTTTTTTTTTTTTTTTTTTTTTTTTTTTTTTTTTTTTTTTTTTTTTTTTTTTTTTTTTTTTTGGGGGGGGGGGGGGGGGGGGGGGGGGGGGGGGGGGGGGGGGGGGGGGGGGGGGGGGCCAAAAAGTAATTTTTTTTTGTGGGGTGGAAAAAAAAACCTGAAACCCCCTGCTCCGATGGCTGATGAGACTAACGAGTCTAGTAGAAGGGGGGTAAGGGTAACGTATAAGGGGGGAAAATTTTTTAAAAAATTTAAATATTGTGAAAAAATGAACTTTTAGGTAAAATTTTTCTGCTTCATGTTCGGGGATGAAAAAAAACAAACTAGGAAAATAGCAATTTTGTGGTTACTTTTCAAGCGAGTAGTAAACCCGGGGACGTGTACGAAGGGGCGGGGTTTGCTAGGTCAACAATATGAAGTACAGGAGGTGAAAGAGCTGCAAAAACGTGGTGCAACGGAGATTATCACTCGAGAATGGTCATATGAGTTCTCCGACTCGCACGAACTCTACAGTGCTCGCAGGTTCAGTCATGAATCACCGTAGAGCTAGCAGGCAGTACTATAGACAGTACAAAGCTGTATGGCACGCCGTGAATCAAAAACAGCCAGATTTTTCCCCGTGTATGATAATAAATTAAACCCTTCCCCACTCGCGTGCACTTTTTAACCTGGTCCGCCCTGGTTCGACCCAAAAACTCCGAAACCAAAAGTTCGAGACCAAGATCAAGCCCAAGACCACATCAAACGAGCCCAAGACCAAGACCACTCAAAACGGTTCGGGACCGGTCTGAGCCCAAGATATTTTCCGAGACCTAAAACCCTTCCCGAGCAGGC
This sequence comes from Chionoecetes opilio, assembly GCA_016584305.1. Classification (NCBI taxonomy): domain Eukaryota; kingdom Metazoa; phylum Arthropoda; class Malacostraca; order Decapoda; family Majidae; genus Chionoecetes; species Chionoecetes opilio. The sequence continues at coordinate 31,194 of JACEEZ010023264.1, forward strand.
ATACCACCATTTGTATAATAATTAATTTCAACAACAATTTTTTTAGTGACGAAATCTTGATTTAATATTTTATTTGAACTTATTAACTAAACAGGCGAAAATTAGCAAGATTCATTATCGGCAAAAAATTAGAAATGCTTACACGAAATATAAAAGTTTTTGGGGACGCAATTAAGGCAATCCATTGATATTTTAATTTTAAAAAGAAGGTCTCCCATTTTAAAATGAGTGAGGGAAAAAATATGAGGGGTTATTTCCAATATGAATTTTCAATTAAGAAAAGCGGGGATAAAAAAAGATTCCCAATGTGTTATAAATTTTATGGAAAACAGTGAAAAAGTATCTGATAAAGTAATGAATAGAGGGTTTACTGGAGTGGCTATATTCCATCAACAGCTAAATTTTTTTCCCCAAAATTTGAAAAAGGTATGAGAGGAACCCCCCCCAGGGGAGTAAAGATTTTTACCTTAGGGAAAATCAGCTGTATCACCCCCTTAAAATTTAAAGACCTCTTTAGGGGTTTTTATCCTGCGCCTTTTAAAAGTTTGAAAACAAACAGCCGTATTTAAGATTCAAAAATTCTCAGCCTTCCAGAAAAACCACAGACCTCCCTCAAAAAAAGTACAACCCCTTTAAACCGGGGGCTATTTTTAGTGAAGACGAAAAAAATTGTTTTATGTGGGGGGGAACACCCCCCCTACATGAAATCTATGATTTTTTCCAGAGATTGAAAGGTTAATAGCCTTGGAAATTTCCCTAACCGCTCCGTGGTAAACGCTTCAAATGCATGCCCAAAACTGAAAATTTGAGGAAATGAAACAATCTATACATAACACGCCTTTGCCCTAACAGGATAAAAACCCAGCCCCTACAGAGTAAAATGGCATACAATAAGAGTATTTTCAGCAGCTTTTCCTATGCAAATAAAGGTGACCCCACAATGTATTCGTTTGAAAGGGGATTTTTGACAGTGGTGCAAAACGCCCTTATAAGTAGGGAGATGTGAATTTTTAAAAACTACCCAATTTAATAAGGGGGAATTTTACCCCTATAGGTTTTTTTTGCAAATAAAGAGGTTAAAACCTTTTTGACTATTTCAACCCAAGTCCAATTTTGGAAAAAATTAAAGAGGGTAGTGCTAGTAATTAAAATATTGGTTTTAGTTAACGAAATGGATAAAAACCCAGGAAATGTGGGGGAAAAGGGGTGTTAAAAAGTAGTAAAAACTTCGAGGACTTTGATGGTCCTTTAAAAATAATAGGCGGATTATTTGGGCGTTCCCAAAGGGAAGGTCATCAAAAGCAAAAACGCTCTATTTTACAGTGTGGTGGTAAGGTAATAAGGGGGACCACCACATACTCCCAAGCGAAAAAGAGGAGATTTTTCCTAGTCATGCAAGCCCCTTTTAATTCCCAAAATGGAAAACCACTTTCTTGCCCACACCATTTGGGGTATTAGAGGAAAGTGTTTCCAGTTCAAAAAGAAATTTTATCGCCACTAATGAAAATCCTAATAATAATGTGTGCGAGAAAATAAAAACCTAAAATTAAACACGGATTATGGTTTAAAGGCCTACAGGCTAAAAAGAGGGTAATAAAAAACTAAAAGATTTCACTCCACCCAGAATACTGTAAATATAATAAGGGGGCCCAAAATTGATCCCAGACCTGTGATGAATAGAAAGGTTTTTTACCGAGCAAACTAAAAAGACACAATTTAGTTTTCAAATCCATTAAAAGGGATGCTCGATCTTTAAGTTTGGGCAAAAAAAGACTATGATACAGAGTTTTTGGTCAAAACAATACAAAAAGGTTTTTCGAGGAATCAGCTCTTGGGCCCAGCCACCCCACATAGAACAAATGACCAAATGTTTAGGTCTTTACCTAGATCATGGGGAAATTAGGTGTCGAGGACGAAATTTGAAAGCGATCTTCCCAAAAACCACTGCCACCCATCAATTCCCAAACGCCTATTTTCTAAATGTTGGGGAAGAATATCATAGGAACCCTACATGGCGGAATGGGCCAAAATTAGCCCAATCAGGTGTAAATTTGGAAAAATGGTAGCAGGCAGCAAAATTACCCCAAATTTATTAAATTTAAATAGATCTGAAAGGTAGACTAGTTCTATCTAGTCCCCCGAACTTCCCGCGATAGAGAGTCCCAAAACCCAAATTTAGGTCAATGTGAGACCAAAAAGGGGGGCGCGTGCGCTCCGATTTTGCGTTCTGCGTTCCCCCGTTCCCGGGGCGCATACCAAAATTTTGGGGGGCAGGAGCGCAGGGCGAAAATCGAAGGGAGGCGGAGCGAAACGAATTTCGCGCCCTTTTTGGCGCCCAATCGCAGCGACTTTTTCCCAAAAAAATTTTTAGCGGCAACAATGGCGGTTTTTGTAAATAGCACGGCATTTAGTAAATAGTAAAAACTTTGGGGCGGCTGGGCGGGCCCCCAGCGAGACCCCCATCAAGAAGGACCTCTTCCCCAGCTACCCCAGGGAGGGTGGGGTGAAATTTTTACAAAATACAACACCCCCTCCCCAGCTGCAGGGGAGGGAGTTTAGCTCTGCAGGGGGCATCCTGAGGGGCCAAAAAGGTCCAGCTGACAGCCAGAGAATTTTAGGAGAGATTTTCATGCGTGGAACTGGAGCTCGGGGTTTAAGGAGGAGGAGGACCAGGAGATGGAGCCGGAGGAGGACTAAAAAGGACTAAGGAGTGACCCCAGATACTTTAACTTTTGATTTTTTGTTAGGACAGGATTTTTGGTTGACAGAACAATTTTTTTATAATATAAAGGTAAAAATTCTACAAGCTGGTTTTTTTATTATAAGTATTTTTTGGGGAGTGCTGAGCGCAGAGCGCGGAGGCACCGGGCCGGCTGAAAAACAGAGCGGGAGGCAAAGGGCCCGCGTGCGGGTGCGCAGGCGCGGGCCGCACACCCCCGCGCACCGGAGTGGCCCCCCCTTTGGACGAGACTTACGGGGTATTTAATTTTTAGGAGAAAAAAATCCTCCGTAATTATGTCTAATTCACTTGTACCTCTATCAGGGCTATAAAATTTTTAAATAGTCAAAGACCAAAGTGCCCAAACCTCTATTTCAAATGTTCCCGGGGCCCATGTGGCCTGGGGGGGATGTCACTTTTAACCCCGGAAATTCAGTTTTTGCCGGCCCCCCGTTTTGGGAAATACCACCACCCCCCTCTTTTAATGGTAGGGGTGGGTTTCCCCCCCCCACCCTAGGAGGGGGTTATTGTCCTCTCATAGGGGGAGGTAGGGGTGTATTATTAATTAAATGGTAATGGGTTTAATTAAGGTAAATTTTAAATAAAAAATAAGTACGGATAATTAAATGAACATTTTCCCGTGGTTTTTTGAAATTTGCCCCCTATATGCACCTTTTTGAAAAAGGCTGCTCATGACCGCAGTCCTTTTAAAATTTTCACCATTTTTTTTTTTTTTTTTTTTTTTTTTTTTTTTTTTTTTTTTTTTTTTTAATTAAAATTTTAGCCTATAGCGCCCGCAAATGGGACCGGGCCCCAGGGAGGCTTAGAGGGTTTACTTTAGGGGTTTTGATGGGGTCCTCGCCCGTTGGGGCGCAAAGGAGGTTTTATAGTGAAGCCGTGAGGCTCTGCCGCCCCCCCGGCCCTCCAAAGCACTCGCAGTCGGGGTAGAGTTGATAGGAGGGCATTGGGGTTTTTTAGGCCCACCCACGGGCAGAAAGGTTTTTGGGTTTTTTTGGGGGCGAACCAATTTACCGAGAACGCAGTCGGAGAATTAAAACCGCCTCCGCTACCCTCCCCCAAAATTTGGCGGTCCACCTGCCGCCCCACCCGAAAGGTGACACGTGGATTTTGTGGTGGACGCCGCCCGCTGGGCGCGATCAGAAGCAGTACACTCCAGACATCCGAGAGAACAAACCTATTAAATATGTGTTTTATAATAAGTAACTCCAGGGCCCCTGAGGATAACATTTTATTAAATATTACGTTTTGGGTTTTTAATATGAGAGAATTGTAATAGACTCTTTGAAAATGTGTTAAAAAACAATAGGGTGTTTACGACATAGGAATACATGCCGCGCATTTTGCCTGATAGTTTCCGACGCCCCAAAGATTATAAACGCCGCGTGTGAGTTTGATGAACCACTTGACGCCAACCACAATAACGCCTCCCCCTCCACCCTTACCACTCCCGGCTGATCATAGGTGGCCACTTTGGATAACAAGACATTGCAGTATTGATTAAGACTACAACCAATTTAACCCCCTATCACCCTAAGTATCCTAGTTAGTTGATTTGGGGTATGGGGGGGAGAGATAGACGATGGGTTTTGATAGGAAAACCTCAAATTAATATGTGCCTGTAGATAAAAAATTTTACACCCCCTCGCATAGCGAATATCAGGCCCCCGTTATTAAAACCTGAATAGTTCCCTTTACGCCCAATGATTTTAATGCCCCCCTTGATGGTTTTGATGAACCCCTTTACCCCCCAACCCCAATAACGGCCTCCCCCCCCGCCCTTTACCACTCCGGCCGAAAAAGGCCTGACCCCTTGGATAAAAAGACATTGCATATTGTTTAAAACCTACAAAAAAATTTAACCCCCTATCACCGATAAGATCCTGTTATTTACTTTGGGTATTTTTGGTCGGGTAGATAGCGAGGGTTTCGTTTGGTAAACTTCAAATTAATTTTTTGTAGCATAAATTTTTACACCAAACCACCCCACCCCCGTGATGAACGCCGATCCCGATCCCATCCATCCGATGGGTTTTGGGGGATAGCTTTCAACGGTTACCCCGAGGTTGGCGAAGCCATACCCCGGGGAGGGGGGACACCCAAAACCCCCCGGGTAACACCCGGTACCCCTTCAGCGGGTGGACAGGGACTCGGGTTTTAAAAAAACGCCGTCTGTCTTCGCTCCCCGGGGTCGAAAACCGGGGCTTCCGGCGGCGGCACGCCCCCACCGGCCCTTTTCCCCACTCCCTGCCAGGGGGCACTGCCCCGGGACAGGAACAAAGGGGACTCCCTAGTGAAGGGTTAAAACGCTCGGCCCACAACCGAGAAAATCCCGGGTTCATCCCGGCGGAGCGAAGGACAGAGGGGGGGTTTTTAAATCCCAGCCCGCCACCCAGCAGTGAATGGGTACCGGGTGTTTTGCCGGGGGTTTTTTGGCCCCCCCCCCGGGGGATGGCTTTCGGCCAACACGAGGGGTGCCGTGATAAGGCTATACCCCAAACACCATCGGATCGGATCGGAAAGGACAGCCTTCATTCTGTACGACATTTCGGCGCTCTATATGAGAATCTCGGATTACCCTACTTTGATGGCGGAATCATTCTATATGATCACATTCGTCCCTAACGAGAATTTTGGTATTTTATTTATTAAAAAAAAAAAAAAATTTTTTTTTTAATATTTTAGGTCATTCATTTTATAGGGGAAACGCTCTATGCGAACACGTCTTATGCGGGACCCTAGTGTACTTGCTTGCCCATCACAGCAATAAATTCTTCGCTGATTGTTTTTTGACAAATAAGGCGTGTGACCGCAACCCGATTGGCATGGTAATGGATGTTGCTGGGACAAAAACGGATCAAACTGCCCAATCAACTCCAAATTGCCCAGTAATTACCATTGCTGCTGGAGCCAACAATTCGTTACTACCTCGAAACGACTGACCCCTCTCACAAAGTAAAGTAAATGTGGCAAACACAACGTACGTGTCAACACATGTTTCCAATAGCTGCGCTGCTCCAGCATTTTTTTATGCAATTGCATATCAACTCGACCGGCCTTAATCAGTTGATTGAAAAGTGTCCATGTAAATAGGCTTACTGACAGTCTATCACTATCACAATTAGGAAGACTGCAAGAGCTTCTTCAGTCTTCAGAGTTCCGCCTGTTCCGGGGTCTCTTTAATATGGATGACCTATAGGGATACTAAGTACAGATCATGGCAATGGAAATCATATAGGTAGATGTACGATTAGAGGCAAATAATATAGGCCTACGTGCACCCTACACATGTAACTGTCTCTAAGACATAGTGACAATACACTACATCTACTAGATCTAGATCAGGCTACATCTTTAGATCACTTGCAAGTGATCTAGAGATCTTCACTACGTGTTGTAATACAAGTTGTGTAAGTTTAAAATCCGACAATTTTTGTGGCCCGAATTTTTGGCGGGCCGTAAGGCACATGCCTTGTCTGCTTAATGGTTAATCCGGCACTGCGTATGGATCATCCACATCTGTGGACGCTCCGTACAAATTGAGATTTTTTAGGCCTATGTTTGACCTACTTGTAAAATGTTTAGTTTGCAGTGTCAAATTAAACAAAATGAGCATTATCCATTATAGGTATCCATTATAGGTATACGGTATACCCAAAGGTGGGCACCAAACCGTTAATCCGATAATCGTTAATTAACGAAGTTAACATTTTCGTTAACGATTTAACTTTTAAGTTAACTTTGGAAATCATTATCGGACTAATTAACTTCCGTTACATTAACTTCCGTTAACTCAAGTCCCGCTAACCCAAAAATTTCATAAAAACCGGTAAACGTTTAAAAAGTCTATTATTTTCAGATTTTCAATACAGATGTAAAGTTTAGCATATTTAATATTGTACGCGTCATTCTTTCAACCCCGATATAAACGCCACTTATTATAAATAACTTCAATTAAACTTCGAATTGTGAGTTCAAAATGATATTTTATTATTTTTTATTTTTCATTTATCAATATTTTTTTTTTAGTTAATACTAATATTGTGTCTCATGTAAGTTTTTTTTCACCCTTTTCTGGCTCTTAAAGCCTTTAAAAACCTAAAACAGGGCCAAAACTATGAAATCAGCCTTTTTAAGTTTTTTTTTAAAGTTAAAACAAAAATTGCCTTTTTTTTTTAACTCTAAAGCAAAAAAAAACTAGTTTTGGGTTCTAAAGCCCTTAAAAAACCCCATAAAGGCATGATTTATAGTTTTGGCACTCTCAAAGGTGTTTTTAGGTGGTTTTAGAACAAAAACAGATTTTTTCTTTTTTTTCTAGAATAATAAATTAACGTTAACGGTTTATCGATAACTTCCGTACATTTTTAAAGAATTAACTGATTAACGGTTATCGAAGTTAATTATTTGGATAACGGAATAACGGTTACGAAGTTAACTTTTTGATTAACGGCGCCCACCACTGGGTATACCTATATATGTATCTGCACATACACAGATGCAATAAGCAAAAATTGTTGTTTATATTGTGGACATTCCGTACATTTAAAATCCCACTGTACGGATCATCCATACGACGCCATTATTATGTAATCAAACCACTCAAGTCATCCTGTGACATGAGTTAACTTTCATCACTTCTTTTCATCACATCTAGACATATCTTAGTATTCTGTGCCTTACCAGCACACTCTTGGGGTAGTCATGGACACACAAAGCTTTAAAATTGGGCGAATATTACATTGAAAATTAAAAAAACAAAATAACTCGACTCAAAATTCAGCCACGGGTGGCTCGTTAAGATTCCCCTTACTCAGCTGTGCACACCCGTTTCTCTAATATACCTGTTAGAAAAGGACCATTATAAACCTATAAATAATAATATAAACGAAAGTGTCTGTCTGTCTGTCTGTTTTTGTGTTGTGGTATAGGTTCCGCCCCCGTGGCCAATCCCCTCATATGGCACATTTTTGGAAAACCCGATCGACCAGGGGAAGGTTTTAAGCCAAATTATGAGATGCTCCGATCATTTTTTTTTTTTTTTTTAGGGAGCCTATTTGCGAGAATTGTGAAAAAAAAAGTGGGTTGCGAGAATTTAGGAAACCTTGATGTAGGGTGATGGGTAAGGGTGAGTGATAGGGTTTGGGTGATGGGTAATGGGTGTGGGGGATGGGTGAGTGAAGGGTGGGGGTGGGTGATGGGTGAGGGAATAGGTGGGGGGTGATGGGTAATGGGTGAGTGAATGGGTGTGTGGTGATGGGTAATGGGTGAGTGAATGGGTGGGGGTGATGGGTAATGGGTGAGTGAATGGGTGGGGGGTGATGGGTTTAAAGGGTGGGGGGAATACTTACATTTCTAATCCATGATTGTCAGGAAAGTTAGAAGGGGCTATCTGGAGAGTCCCTGTTTGGTGGGCCGAAGGCCCACCAAACACAGGTGGTGGGCCGAAGGCCCACCAATAGCCTCCGCAGGTGCTAGCCAAAAAGTCCGCCCGGAGGGCGGTTTTGCGGCTAGTAAAACTATAAATGGGGCCACGGGAGGTCTAACTCTAACTAACGTTCTTCATGTACGGTTCCTCCCAGCTCACCCTACTCTAGTAGAAGCAACATTAGCCTCCTCTTATAAAACCCTTGTTAAAAACCCTATTGTGATAAAAAAAAGATAAAAAAAATTCTTTGAAATAATTAATTTTAAAGAGTACCTTATTTCCGTAGTGTAGTGTTAGCACGCTCGGCTCACAACCGAGAAGTCCCGGGTTCGATCCCCGGGCGGAGCGAAGATAGATGGGTGGTCTATCTTAAAAACGAGCCCCTGTCCACCCAGCAGTGAATTGGTACCGGGTGTTAGGAACTTAGGAACGTGCCAGGAAAACTACACGTGTAGGCCTCGCGGCCCTCTTGTAGCTTCCTTTTTTTCTTATGTTTTCTTTTGCTAGCCCGGGGGTTTTGTGACCCCCTCCCGGGATGGTGGCTTCGGCCAAACTAAAGGCCGTGTTACACGGACACTTTTTCCAGATCTTTGGTATTTTGCTAAACCCAAAAAAAAGCCCGTAGTGGTGGCAAAAATATGCGCGTTCGTCACACGGCGTTGCGGCTACGAGCATCTTCTACTGCGCATCTTCTGGGACCGCAACCAAAACAAAAATAATTAACATTATGGATCGTGACAGAAGACTTCAATCGTATTCAATTCAATCGTATTCTTCAATTCAAGACTTATTAATCGTGCAAGAAGATGCTCGTAGCCGAAAAGCCATGGACGAACGCGCATTTTTTTTGCCACCACTACGGGCATCTTTTGGTAGCAAAATCCAAAAGATGCCGGAAAAAGTGTCCGTGTGACACGGCTTTAAAACTGCAGCGGTAGATCACTATGGTTCTGAGGAATTATCCTCTAAACAAACAAACAAACAAAAACAAAAAAGTGATCTTTAACGTTTAGAAATCTATTGGGATCTTTTTTAAAAACGCTTTTTTCTTTTCTTTGAAAGTATAATGTTATGAGTGATATTTTAAACAGTTTGGGAATCTCTTGGCAACCTTTAAAAAAAATCGTTTTCGGGTCCATTTGGTGGAGCAATTGGGAAAAAAAGCTGGAAACTACCACGTGTAGGCCTCGCGGCCTCTGTAGCTTCCTTATTTCTTTGTTCTTTGTTCAATTCTTTTTTTGTACAGTGTACTACTCTACAACATTCTTTGTACAGTGAATGGACCGTTTACTCACATCTAAAACACGGAGTATTATGAGCTTTGGGTGCAATATAGGCTATAGCCTATATTGAAAAAAAATATGAGTAAAGTGATATGTAACATTCACTGTACTCATATTCTTTTTGCTGAGAAATGCACCATAAATGAAATATATGGCTTTTTTGGGGCCAAAAATATCACAACACGGCGGAACGCGCTGTGATTGGTTGTGACGTAGTAAGCGCAGACTCAGATTCGCCTGATCAGCTGATCGTTTTTTTTGGTCAGCAGACCGCAGTACCTATATTCAACAATCCAGTTCCAATTGTATATTGTAGAATATAGGCATTTAACATGTCCCAGACAAAAAGAACATATTATGCTGTTTTGGGGCTAAGTGCAAAAAAACCACAATTAAAACTCCAAAAATGTGTTTATAACTATTGCCTAAAGACAAGAAAAGAGAAAACAGTGGTGGATGGTCTGCAAGGCGTGATTTCTCGATGAAGGAAAATTCTTACTATTGCTGTGAAGACCATTTTGATGTTTTTTGTTTAAATGCATGGATAAGTAACTTGCAAATGATATGTAGCTGTTGGGCTTTAGCTGAGCTGTGATAAGTTGCGGGAGTAGTATGCAGTATGCAAGGCTTTTGAGGGAGGGATGTCGAGACAGGCTGGGTTTTTCATGTTAATATACAACACGCAGTGAGCTAGTACAATTCTAGAGTCCTTTCCCCCCCTTATTAGAGTGTTTTTCCTCCAGACCCTTTACAGATCCCTTCAGATACCTCTAAACTGTAATTATAAATGGGGGGGGGGGAGATGGCCCCTTCACCCACCTCCCCTCGATCCCTTAACGACCCCTGGACCCTCAAAAATATAATATTTTAATATTTCTAATCTAACCTCACTATAACCTAACCTAACCTAATCTCACTAAATAACCTCATAGCGAGACCCCCATAAAAAAAAAAATTACTAAACTAGCCCACCCTTGTAAAATTATAGTTTTATTTAATAACCAACTAACCTTACTAACTTGCATTACCCCTACTACTGGGAAGATGACCAGTAATCCCCTTCCCTTTTTTTTTTTAAGTGGGAAATGGGGAAATGAGATTCTTGGG
>JACEEZ010023265.1:0-16905 GCA_016584305.1 Chionoecetes opilio
GGGCTATTGGGGGCCTTGGCCACCACCTGTGTTTGGTGCCCTTCGGCCCACCAAAACATGGACTCTCCAGATAGCCCCTTCTAACTTTCCTGAAATCATGGATGTAGAAATGTATGTATTCCCCCCCACCCATTCACTCACCCATTACCCATCACCCCCCACCCATTCACTCATCCATTACCAATCACCCCCCACCCATTCACTCACCCATTACCCATCACCACACACCCATTCACTCACCCATTACCCATCACCACACACCCATTCACTCACCCATTACCCATCACCCCCCCCCTATTCCCTCACCCATCACCCCCCACCCATTCACTCCACCCATTACCCCACACCCATTACCCCACCCATTCACTCACCCATTACCCATCACCCTACATCAAGGCTTCCTCAATTCTCGCAACCCACTTTTGTTTTCACAATTCTCGCTAATAGGCTGCTAAAAAAAAAAAAATCCCCTGGTCAACCCGGTTCCAAAAATGTGCCATATGAGTTGATTGCGCCACGGGGGGCGGAACCTATACCAGACACACACACACACACACACACAGACAGACAGACAGACAGAGAGACACACTTTTGCTTATATTATTATAGATTACCCATCACCCCCCACCTATTCCCTCACCCATCACCCATCACCCCCCACCCATTCACTCACCCATCACCCCACACCCATTACCCATCACCCCACCCATTCACTCACCCATTACCCATCACCCTACATCAAGGCTTCCTCAATTCTCGCAACCTACTTTTGTTTTCAAAATTCTCGCTAATAGGCTGCTAAAAAAAAAAAAAAAAAAAAAATGATCGGATCATCTCATAAGTGGGCTTATGACCTTCCCCTGGTCAACCCGATTCCAAAAATGTGCCATATGAGGTGTTTGCGCCACGGGGGGCGGAACCTATACCACACACACACACACACAGACAGACACACTTTCGCTTTTATTAATATAGAAGATAGATAGAAGATAGAAGATAGATAGAAGAAAGATAGAAGAAGATTACCCATCACCCCCACCTATTCCCTCACCCATCACCCATCACCCCCCACCCATTCACTCACCCATCACCCCACACCCATTACCCCTCACCCCACCCATTCACTCACCCATTACCCATCACCCTACATCAAGGTTTCCTCAATTCTCGCAACCCACTTTTTTTTCACAATTATCGCTAATAGGCTGCTAAAAAAAAAAAAAAAAAAAATGATCGGATCATCTCATAATTGGGCTTAAAACCTTCCCCTGGTCAACCCGGTTCCAAAATGTGCCATATGAGTTGATTGCGCCACGGGGGGCGGAACCTATACCAGACACACACCACACACACACAGACAGACAGACAGACAGAGACACACTTCTGCTTATATTATTATAGATTACCCATCACCCCCCACCTATTCCCTCACCCATCACCATCACCCCCACCCATTCACTCACCCATCACCCCACACCCATTACCCATCACCCCACCCATTCACTCACCCATTACCCATCACCCTACATCAAGGCTTCCTCAATTCTCGCAACCTACTTTTGTTTTCACAATTCTCGCTAATAGGCTGCTAAAAAAAAAAAAAAAAAAAGGGATCGGATCATCTCATAAGTAGGCTTATGACCTTCCCCTGGTCAACCCGATTCCAAAAATGTGCCATATGAGGCGTTTGCGCCACGGGGGGCGGAACCTATACCACACACACACACACACAGACATACACACTCTCGCTTTTATTAATATAAGATAGATAGATATATAGATAGTATATTGAATTAGTGATGGCGTCGCAAGAGACTGTGCCCGCATCAAGCCAAGGAGACTCAGCGGAGTCTATTGACTCTGAGCTCACTGAAGCTGAGCCTCAGTCACCCTGGCCATTCCTTGGCAAGTGGGTGAAGTACAAGAAGATGGTTGGCGACAGCTACATCTTCCAGTGCTTGTCCTGCCTCCCCAAGATCACTGAGCTGAAGGTGAACAAGGGCACCAAGGCCAACCTGAAGAGCCACTTCAACAGGATTCATCCTGACAAGGCAAAACAGGTTGACGAAGCTTGCAAGGCCAACGTTGGGACTGGCGGCCGCAGCAGGAACCTCTCTTATTTTTTAATTTAGAAGATATTAGTGTGCAAAAGGTAAATGAAGGGATTTCTAACAGTTTACTGATAGCATTTAAGATTTTTTATTTAAAATATCAATATAATTTTTGCTAGTATCGGAATTTTGGATTTATCGTTTATCGCCTTATCGGGCGATACATTTATCGCCAGTTATCGATTATCGGTTATCGCCGATAAGGTTTTCGTTACCGATTTATCGGTTATCGTGATCATTTTTTTCGTTATCGCGCCCACCTATGGGTATACGAGAGTATTACCATGGACGGCCTTGGGCAAGTATTTTCCCTGTCCACTCCAGCTGTTCCATGGTCATCACTGCAGCAGCTGCACTGCTCAGTGCCTACTGCATCTTGCCAGTGGCGAGGAAACAATCATAATGTTATTATAATTTTCATTCCCGCTGTCAGTGTATGGTTCCTTTTTTATTTACTCTGGAGGAATGCATTCACGCGAGTGACATACATAATTCGCTCATGGTTCAGCCGATACGTCTTGACAATTTCTTCGTCATTCAATTAGCCGAGAACGTCTCTTCTGGCACGAAAATGCCTGGGTTGGCGCTGGCGGAAGAGTTGTTTTGCTGCCATGTTGCGGCTTATGTCAACATAAGGATCCTTATGGACCCCCGGACATCCCAGAGCGCTAATGGGGAACTATATAGGAAAACACGAGCACTTATGAAGATTTTTGGTGACCTATGGCGAACTTCGCCATTTTGTCTGCTTATGGAAAACCCATAAGCTATTATAAATACGGGCCCTGGAGACCTTAGGCGACTCAACCCGGACCGTCAAATTAAGGCAGGGTTCACACTACACGTTTTTGCTGTCTGCGTCTACGTGGGCGTGGCGATCAGTGACGTCACAACAGTGACGTTTACCCCGTCACTCCCGCAGTCCCGACAAAGAATTGGGAGCTCCGAATAATATGAGCCTGGACGCGCGTCTCTCAAGGTCAGTGACGTCATCACTGTTCCAGCAGGTGGTCGCGCGGAGCCTGGTGCACACTACACAGGCAGCAGGCAGGGAGTGACGTCACTGTGACGTACTGTGAGTCACTGATGAAAAGACGCACGTAGACTACGGACAGCAAAATCGTGAAGTGTGAACGGGCCTAAGCTGATCCGACTATAGTCGAGTGGCGCATTTCTTGTTCCAGGTTTGCCGAATTACCGAGTAGCCGAGTGGTGGCATTTAAGTGACGAGGGCGAGAGGGCTTGCGTGTGCTGGGCCGCAATTAGTCAATCCTGCGAGGGGAACGAGGCAACACTTTTCAGCGGCGAGGACACGTGGGGCTGTCAGGGGCTGGGTCATGCTATGGAACGGATACTCTATACATTTGCTGTTCCAAATTTTCTTCAGTAATGAGTGAGAGGAACATAAGAACATAAGAACATAAGAAAATAAGGAAGCTACAAGAGGCCACGAGGCCTACACGTGGTAGTTCCTGTCACCTAACACTACCTACATCCACCTTTCATCCCCATCCATGAACCTATCCAGCTCCTCTTTAAAGCTCCCCAATGACTCAGCACTAACTACCTGTCTACTGAGACCATTCCATTCATTCACCACCCTATTTGTGAACCAGTTCTTCCCTATTTCCTTTCTAAATCTACGCTTTTCCAGCTTGAATCCGTTACTTCTTGTTCTACCCTGGTTAAAAGCCGTAAGAACGTTTCCTACCTCTCCTTTATTAAATCCCTTTATCCACTTAAAAACTTCTATCAGATCGCCCCTTACTCTGCGTCTCTCGAGTGAGTGTAATTTTAATAACTTCAATCTCCTCTCATAACTAAAGTTACGCACCCCTTGTATCATTTTGGTCATCCTTCTCTGCACTTTTTCTAACAACACTATATCCATCCTGTAATATGGAGACCAAAACTGAACTGCATAGTCTAGGTGAGGCCTGACTAGAGCCAGATAAAGCTTTAGAATAACTTCCGCACTTCTACTTTTAACACTTCTGGTAATGAATCCTAATACTCTATTAGCTCTATTTCTGGCCTCAATACATTGTTTCCTAGGTCGGAGGTCTGGGCTCACCCTCACTCCAAGATCTTTTTCACCTTCTGATCTTTTCAGCGATACATTGCTTGTGGTGTATCTATTACCAGGGTTTTTTCTACCAACATTCATAATGCTACATTACCAATATTAAATTCCATCTGCGATCTGACTGCCCACTCGTTAAGTTTATCTAAGTCTCCCTGCAATATGTTTACGTCAGACTGGATCCAAAAAACCCTTTCCCTTTTTTTAAAAAAACCCCTTTTCCGTTTTTTAATAAAAAATTCCCCGAAAAACGCAATCCCCCCCCCCTTCCCCCCCCCCCCCAAATTTAAAAATTAATCCCCCCCCCCCCAAAACCCCCCCTTGTGGGAACCCCATTTGGGTCACCAGTCCCCATTCAGTTTTGGGAAACCCTTTAATTTTTTGTAACCCTTTGTTGCATATACTTAGCGGGTCTGATCCAATAAAGAACCTTCCCATCATCCCAATGAGCCCAAACCCCAAAATTAAAGAGTCCCCCTGTGGGGTTTACTTTGGTCAAAGGGTTTAAATTTAAAGTCCAGATATATTAAATAAAATAGCCGCAAAGCCGCCCCGGGCGGATTTTTTTGGCTAGCTCCCCCGGGGGGCTATTGCGGGGCCCTTCGGCCCACCCCCTGTTTTAACAAACATAGACTCCCCAAAGATAGCCCCTTCAGTTTTTTCCTGAAATCATGGATGTAAAAATGTATGTATTAACCCCAAAACCCATTCACATCACCCCAACCCTTTCCCCCCAACCCATTCCCCAGCACCCCCGCTCCCACGATCTGTAATCCTTTTCAAGTCGATTAAAAACAGGGGCCTGTGCTTCTTTGTAGGACAGGTTTTTGCCCCCGTTGAAACGAAGAAACGATTGCCATTCCCTTTAGGGTTCAATTCCCAATTAAATTGGCAATGCCCCCCCACAGTGCCCCTAAACACAGGGCCCCGAAATCTCCCAAAAAGTCGGCCCCCTAATCCCCCTCCAAAAGCGTGTTTAAAAAAAGGGGATGCTCTAAAAATTCCTATTTTCCCCAGGGTGCGGAAAAACGATGAACTGCGCCCAATTTTCATCGAAAAGGGTGACAAAAAAAGGGCACAATCAATAAGCCAAAATTATAGCGGAAAATTTCCCTTTCCCCCAAGGAAAAAGCCCCTCAGCTAAGTTTTGTTTCGTCGGAAAGGTTGGGGTTGTGGTTTTAAAAAAACATCCGGGCAAAACCCCCTTTAACCACTAGGGGACTAGGCCCAAACCAAAAGATTGGGAAACCGTCCCCTTCGTGTAAAGCCCCTAACGAAATAAATATTAATGTGGTTTAAAATTTAAAAACGTGGTTTTTAAAATTCGATTGGTTATAAAGGTGGCTAACCCGTCCTTTGGGAGACCGGGGCCATCAGGACTTTCCCAACCCCATCCAAAAAATCCGCCCCCCTTTAAACAAACCGTCGCCCGGGTTTCAAACTCATTTTTTAATTTTTGTGGGATTTATGGCGTGGTTTAAAATCGATTGGAGGCAATCCAATGATTGAAGCCGGCGTTTGTGTAAAGCCCCCAAGGCCCAAAAAGGGAAAAAATATTTATAGGTGTTTAAATTTATGGGGGGTTGAACTTTCCCCATTCCCGGTTTTAAGGGGGCCCCCCACGCCCCCTTTGGGAGACCGAGCCAACCCCGTACTTCAAACCACATCCTTAAAAAAATCCCCCCGCGCCCAAAACCCAAACCCGCCCCCGTTTTTTTAAAAAAAAAAAATTTTTTGGTTATTTTTGGGGTGGTTGAAATCGAAACCCCGGTTTTTTAGTGGCTACGCGTCTTTAAAAGAACCCCGAGCAAGGGCCCTCAGTACTTTAAAACCCCATCCTAAAATTTTCCGCCCCGTAAACAAAACGCCGCCGTTTTAAAAAAAAATTTTATATGGGGGTTTTATTTTATGGGGGCCGGGTTGAAAAAATTTGATTTGGTTTTTAGGGCTAGCGTCTTTTAAAACCCGAGCCATCCCCTTTCTTCAAACCAAAAACCCTAAATATCCGCCGGGGTCAATCGTAAAACCCTTCCGGGAGTTAAAAATAAAAGCTAAATTTGGGGGAAAGGGTTTTCCTTTAAAAAAAAACCTTTAAAGAGTGTCGGAAGGGGAACAGCCCAGGTTTTACTTGGAAAAAATACTCCCACATTAAAAAATTACAATTTTGTTTTTAAATAATTCCCCCCGCTTTTATTTTTTTTGCCGAAACTACGGCCCCTTTTGTTCACAACTTAAAAATGGCTGGCCCGGCCGATAATTAAAAAAATCTTACTTTGGGGTAAACTCAAAAATATTTTCTTTCTGCCCCCGTACGTGGCCTCAAAGGTAAAACGTTAAATTTAAAGGGCTTGGCGTGCCCCCCAGCCCCGCCCAAAAACCTTAAAACCCAAAGGGAAGTTTAAAAACCTTTTTAAAAGTTTTTTGCTTTTAAATTAAAAACAAACAAAAAACATTTAATATTACAAAATTTCCAATTTTTTTTCATTTTAAAACTTTTTAAATTTTAAAACATCATAAAAATCAAATAAAATTATCGTAGGTTTTAAGGTCTCTTAAACAAGCTAGTCATACAGAAAATATTGTAATATCTGGAACAATAACGATAAATTTTTTTTCCCCCCATATTGCTTTTCCGGATTTAAAACACACACTAATTTTCCTAATACGTGCCCAAACACACGTCCCTTTTGGTTGACCTTAACAACTACTCATACCGAAATATTTTTTATTCTTAAACGCCAAATTAAACTATTTATTTCATTTTCTCAAAATTATTCTCAATTTCTATTGCTACTAAACCCCCACTGCGTTGGCTTGTTCATACCCCCAGGCGAAGTGGCTGGACTTCGACTGACGTGTTTGACCGACTTAAAAGCTTTTTTTTTGACTTTGGCGTTTGGTGATAGGACCTAAGACCTTAACGAGTATCCAAGCCCTGAAACCCACGTTGGGTATTAATAACGCGGAAACCAGTGTCCAGGAATAAGTTTTTACCGAAAAAAAGAGGCATTTTGTACGAGAAGTGAGCTTCCGGCGTTGGCGGACTTAGTGTAGGTCGAATAAAATTTGAGGTCACAATACCCCAAGAGGTTTAGCGCTCTACAACTTGTCGTCAGTGAAATATTTGAATCTCACTTAAGTGGCTTTTCTGGAGTTTGAAGTGAATTTATGTTTCAGGTGAGCTTCGCGGCATCTGGCGGAAATTAGTGTAGGCTGAAAGAAATTTGAGGCCCCAGTCCGTAAGCTTGTGCCCTACAAACTTTGTCATCGTGAAATGTTTTAATCTCGACAGTAAGGGTTTTCTGTACAAAAACCACTCTGGAGCCTGCCCCGCCCCGCCCCGCATAATTGCCTGACCCTGTTTTAAGTAAAATCTGCGATGTGCGCAGCACGTCGCAGACTTAAACAAGCTAGGTTATAGCTTTTTCCCGTGAGTGAAAAAGTCGCGGGGAAAGGTCGGGGAGTCGTATAAAGTCCTGCGCAGAGGACACCAGGTTTTGAGATTTCCATCATATTACACTGTTAATCATTGAACTTTTATCTCAAACCATAAAAAAAATTTTGGCCTCAATACAGTGTTTCTCTAGGTCGGATGTCTGGGCTCACCCTCACTCCAGATCTTTTTCACCTTCCTGATCTTTTCAGCGATACATTGCTTATGGTGTATCTATTACCAGGGTTTTTTCTACCAACCTTCATAATTCTACATTTTTCAATGTATTAATTCTCTCTGCGATTCTGAATGCCCACCGTCGTTAAGTTGTACCTAAGTTCGCCCTGCAATATGTTTACGTTCAGACTGTGTCCAATAAAATCCTACCTAACTTAGTATCATTCAGCAAACTTGCTGATATACTGCTAACCCACTATCGCAAGTCGTTGATGTAAATCAAAAATAGTAATGGCCCCAAAACAGACCCTTGTGGAATTCCACTTGTCA
Organism: Chionoecetes opilio; assembly: GCA_016584305.1. Classification (NCBI taxonomy): domain Eukaryota; kingdom Metazoa; phylum Arthropoda; class Malacostraca; order Decapoda; family Majidae; genus Chionoecetes; species Chionoecetes opilio. The sequence continues at coordinate 8,135 of JACEEZ010023265.1, forward strand.
CCATCCCCATTCAGATTTGGAACATTAATTGTAACCCGTTGTTGCCTATTATTACCAAGCCTCTGTCCAATGAAGAACCTTCCATCCATACCATGAGCACTAACCTTATTTAAAGAGTCGCTGGGCGTGTGGTAATTTGTCAAATGCCTTACTAAAGTCCAGATATATTATATCACTAGCCGCAAGCGCCCTTCCCGGGCGGACTTTTTTGGCTAGCTCCTGCGGAGAGGCTATTGCTGGGCCTTCGTCCCACCACCTTTGTTTGGTGGGCCTTCGGCCCACCTAAACATAGACTCTCCAGTATAGCCCCTTCTAGCTTTCCTGAATCATGATTAGAAATGTATGTATTTAACGCCAACCCATTCACATCACTCCCAACCCATTCACATCACCCTTACCCATCACCCCCCGCCCATTCACTCCACCCAGTACCCATCAACCCCCCCCACCTCATTCTCTCACCCATTACCCATCACCACACACCCATTGCACTCACCCATTACCCATCACCCAAGCTATTCCTCACCCATCACCATCACACCCCCACCCATTCCTCACCCATCACCCCACACACCCATTACCATCACGCACACACCCATTCCTCACCCATTACCCACACCCTACATCAGGTTTCCTCAATTCTCGCACCCGACTTTTTTCTAAACAATTCCTCGCTAATAGGCTGGCTAAAAAAAGAAGAAAAAAGTGATCGGATCATCTCAAAAGTGGGCTTAAAAAACCTTCCCCTGGTCGACCCGATTCAAACTGTCCATATGAGGGGAGTGGCCACTGGGGGCGCACCTATCGCGGACACACCCACAACAACACACACACACACACACACACACACCAACAACACACTACCACTCTCGGGGGGCTTATTTATTATAGAATAATCTTTATCATTATCTGCCGCTCATCTCATAAACTTTCCTATAAACTCAATATATTGGTGAGACATGACCTACCCTTGGTGAATCCATGGTTGTGATCATTGATCAAACTATGTTTAACCTAAGTGCGGCCGCCCCCCCCCTCTAATGTGGTTGTTGCAATAATAGATTCAATATTTACCCACCACTGATGTTAGACTTACGGGTCTATAATTTGACTTTGGTCCTCTGTCTCCCTTCTAAATATGGGAACAAAATTTCCTTTCTCCACAATAATTGGCAACATCGCCTATCTCAACCGATTTCCTAAATGTGCACTAACGACTCACTACCAACCTGGGGCCTTGCATTCCTTTAATACCTTGGGATACACTTCATCTGGTCCTGGCGAGTTAAATGTTTTTCATTTTTCATACCCTCCTCCACCATTTCCCTATTATCACAATATCGTTTGGAGTTTTCTCCCGCATCGCTTCCTTTGAACATCTGTTTCACTTCAGTATCGTCTGGTGTATCCTCCTCCGTAAAAATACTTTAAGAAATACTCATTTAGACTCCTACACATATCCTCATCCCGTATTAAGACCTCACCCTGTCCTGCCTTAACGGCCCCAACTTATTCCCTTGTCTTTGTTTTATAAACTGATAGAACCCCTTTGGGTCCCCCTTTCGCCTGTTCGCTACTTTAATCTCATATTGTTTCTTAGCAACTCTGAAGTTTTATTCTTTCTCGACTGTCCTCGCGCACGGCCACGGCATGCGGCCTGTATGCCAAAGCACCGCCATACCGCCCACTGGCTTCCGCCCGCCCAGCTTTCCAGGGCAGGGACAGTCAAGCTACATCGACTCCGGCTGGCGTATTCGCCACCCTGGAGCAGCTGAGGGGACGATTTTGAAGAGTCGGCATGTTTACCACTGTGGCCAGACCTCGCCCGACACCCCAACTAAGGCACTACCTGTTGTCTGCCGGCACACGGCTCAGCTGGCAGCAGATCGGCGGCCCAGAAGGACGACGAGGATAGGGGCGAGCCCTGGTGCTCCCGGCGGGCACTAGAGGACCTGCCTCCTGCCTCGGCTATGTGGTAGTGGTGCGCAGCGCCCCCTCCCTGACCGCGAGGCGCACGCACGTACTACACAGCGCTAACATGGAGCGAGGTGACGAGCCTCGCTCACAGGAAAGTCGCTCGTGACTCCACCGGCGCGCTGGTGGCCCGCTCATCTCTTATAAATGTATAGATGTAAGATTAGTATAAGTATGTAAATGTAATTTAACTTAAGGTATTATGTAGGTTACAATAGTTTTTTTTTTCTTTTTCTGTAAGAGATGTAAATAAACTTAACTAACTCACTGGCCTCACCATCGCTTTAATACTGTTCTTTGTTTACAATCCTGCCCTTGAACCTTAAATAAATGTTTCTTTTTACTCCCTAATGTTGTGCTTTTAACTTGGTGGTCATCCATTTTGGATCACTCTTTCTGACCTTATTTCCCTATAAGGAATATGTCTTTTCTGTCCTCATTATATTCCTTACAAATGATGCATAATCCTCCTCGGTTCCGACACTCACTTCCCCTTCTAACCTCTCAATTACCTCTCATCAGCCCTGACCTCCTTTCCCGGTCTAACCGCTCTAATTATCTCCTCAGCCCTTCCCTTTGCTCACTACCATATCTGACCGCGGGACCCCATTACCTCCTGTGCCTTATCCTAATACTTCATAATTGGCCGTTCCAGCTGTCACGCCCTGTCCTGGGAAAATTTCTGCTCCTCCATCCACACATCTTATTACTACCTCCAGGTTCTTCTTAATCCCGCATAATTGGTCTTCAGAAATTAGGTATTCGATCCTATTGTGGCACTGAATTTTCCACTTCCCATTTTAAGCTAATCGGATGTCTCATAATGATCGCTATTACTAAATTCCCCCCAACCTCCACATTTGTAACTAAATCTCCTCTAATTGTCAAGCAAATAGAGCTTAGAATTTATCTCCTCTATTAGGCTCCTTGATTGCTTGACTTGAGGAATTTTAATCCTGGATTATATTTTAACAATTTCAGCTGCCTCAGCTTCACCTATGATTAAATCTCGAAATCCCATCTATATTCCTAGATTAAATCTCCACCACGCATAATCGATTATATCTGCAGCCTTGTTTATTTGTTCCCATAATCGGAGCTGAATCCTCTTTACATAAGTTTGGAGGCCTATACACTACAAACACTACACCCAAACCATTTTCTCAGTTTCCTCCGTAACCTCTAGCCATATAGACTCTATGCTGTCCTCTGTTTTTTATAACATTGTTACACAACACTGCATGCATCTCTTGCATAAAGCGCAACTTCCTCCTCCTCGTCCTGCCTACTCTGTCCTTGTGAAATAACTTATATCCGCTATCTCGACTGTCCGAATCGAATACCTTTCCTGACATATCCAAACCATGTTTCTGTTAATGTAATTATATCAAAACTCCTCTACACTATTTATTCCTCTCAGGAAATCTATCTTTTTTAAAATACTCCTACAGTTTGTATAGTAAACCTTCAAGCAACTCCTCTTTTTTTTGTCCAATTTCCTTTATCTTTAACTAAACCCCTCTTCTCTCTCTTCTTACGAATCACTTTAGTTCCCTGCCTTCTGAAACTCCTCCTAGTTTCGCAAGTTTCCTTTACCCCGACCCCCGTGTCTAAACCCTCGTTTTTTCATCTATCTTAAAAAAGCCTGCAGTGCATCTACCTCCCTTTCAAGGATTCAGACAAGAATCTGCACTCCTTTCCTCGAAAAGTGCACCCCGTCCTGGCGGTAGAAGGTTGTTATGCCCGAAAAAGAGGTCCCAGCTGTCGACAAAGCCCAACCATTGCTTTGCAATGAAAGTGCCAGCCGGCATTCACAGCAATACCTGGAGTACCGCCCTACCACATGTCGTCAACAAAGCGTCTTGAAGGACACCACACACCACCCCCCACGAACCCGCACCCTGTCCCTAACTTTACTTTTACGCTTCCTGAACCCGCCGTAGTCAATTCCTCCTTCTTGACACACTCACTCATTTCCCCAGCGCTCAGCAGACGATGGGCTTTTTCCCTTGGCCGCCATGCAGTCCACTATCTTGTCACTACATAACCTATCCCTCCTTCCCTGGGTAACTCCACGACGTCATTGCCATCCCTTCTCTGTCACAGAACCTGCTGTCAAGTATGCCTAACCTGACTGTCAACCAACACCATTATTTTACTTCGTGTAATGATGTAATCGTCTACCTTCCTACCCTCCGTATCATTCTCTTGCAGCCCCGAGAGTACCTGAAATGAGTTCGTTCGTGCACAAAAGATGGTCATTGTTTACCTTTTTCTCCTGCGGCGGGCTCCATGATCAACTACCTTTCCAACACCAATCCCTGGTGACTTCTAGACCTTAGTAGTTCGCTGAGTCACATCTCGCCTCTGGTACCCCTACAGCACATCACTCGCATGTGCCCGCTCCACTCGCTCTACTGTGGAACCTTCCACACCTCCACACTTAAGAGAACGTTATCTCTATTTCCTGCTTCTTCACAAGCTTTTCACTTCGTTCACTTTCACTTGCAAAAGCTCCTTTTAGGTGCTTCGATCGCCTCCAGAATAGTCTTAAGCGCCGCACCACAGCCTTCACTACACCTCCTCCCCTCGACCCTTCTACCTCCCTTAACCTCAACCATCCTTCACTCCTACCACACTACCACTCTCAAACCCCACACCAACACACACACCACTTCACTCTCCGCCTCCACAACACTCCCATCACAGACGTAGCCATTCTAATCCTGAGAGCTAAAACCAAAGCACAACCTCAACTGTCACACGGAGACGACAGGTCGCCTGAATGTGACTCTCAAGGTAAGTAACGGACTGTCGAGGTAAGGAACAGACTGTTGAGGGTAAGGGAACGGACTGTCAGGGTAAGGACGTGACCTGTGACGGGTAAGAACGGACTGTCCATGGTAAGGAACGGACTGTCAAGGGTAAGGAACGTGACTGGTCAAGGGTAAGGAACGTGGACCTGTCAAGGGGGAGGAGGGGGGTAAGTAACGTGTCTGTCAAGGGTAAGGACGTGACAGTCGAGGGTAAGGGAACGTGCTGTCAGATGGTAAAGGAACGTGATGTCAGGGTAAGGAACGTGACTGTCAAGGTAAGGAACGTGACTGTCAAGGGTAATAGCGTAACTGTCAAGGGTAAGGAACGTGACTGGTTGACGGTAAGGAACGTGACTTGCATGGGTAAGGAATGTGACTTTTCAAGGTAAGGAGCTTCATTATCATATAATGTATATCAAAAAAGCGCGAATTCCGAAAGTGACCGCGTTTCGAACCTCACCTATAAACCACTATCAAATGCGCGGCAAGGTAATCCCGTTCACGATCGCTAATGGTCATTAAGTATCATTCGGTGTGTCATAATGCTTTCACACAGGTGTTTACCGAGACCACCGCGAGTGTCTGTCTCGGTGGTCTCGTTGGTTGTTGGAGTTCACAGTTGTTTCACCAGTTGTTCACGTTGTTCACAGGTTGTTTGGAGCCACGGTGCCCCAGTCAGTCCCGTGCTTTCCATCCTGTGTTGTCATAATTTTCCGCTATGGCGTTTACGATTTGCCGGACCAACAAAGGCAAGAGTGTTTGATGCCGATGGATATATATACAGAGTGGACAGTACATTGATGGATGGATATCTTTCTTGGAGATGTACCAACAAGAAATGTAAGGTAGACTTAAAACAGACAGCACAATGACTGCCATTGTTCCGGTACAATTGGAACATAACCATGGCAAGGATGAAAGAAAACTTGAAAGGACAGCAACTACGTGCACAAGTGAAAGGGAAAGGCGACTGATGACATGACGCAAGACTTTCTAAACTCATTAGAACGGACTGCATACATTTTCTGATAATGTGCTAGAATCTGGTGATCTAAGATCTATAGCACAATCATTATACCGAGAAAGACGGAAAGTGTATCCTGTATTGCCTAAAACTCGTGAGGGAAGTACATCATGCTCTAAATTCTATGACTACTACACGACCAAAGGTGAAGATTTTATCCTTAAAAATAATCCAAAATTTGGGTATGGTTATCATTTCATGTACAACTATCTTGCATTTCTGGCGAACACTGCTGAGGAGAACTTCGTTGATGGGACTTTCAAGAGTTGTCCAAAGCTCTTCTATCAACTATACACCATACATGGATTATGTAATGGGCATTATATTCCATTAGTGTATGCCCTCTTGCCGGGTCAATCTGAGGATATTTATAGAAATCTGTGGAAGTGTTTAATTTGACATTTGTTCCGCAAGGAATATGAAACTGGAAGCCTCAGTGATACATGAAAGTTTTTGAATTGCCATGCTCACTGTTCTGAGAGATATATTTCCAACCGCAGTCATCAAATGTTGCAGTTTTCATTTAGAGCAGGCATGGTGGCGAAAAACTAAAAACCTGGGCCTAAGTAGGGATTACAAGGACACCAACAGTGGCATAGGCCAGTGGCTGAAATTATCATTTGGTCTACATTTCATTGGCCCAACGATGTAGAAGATTGCTTCGTCAGGAATTAATGACAGACGCACCTCAGGATGAGGAGATGTACTCGCTTTGCGGGACTATCTGGTTGATAATGATGTAACAGCAGAATCAAGATATCCTCCAGTGCTTTGGGCTGAAGTCCCTTCAAATACAAAGGTACCAAAAATTCTGCCGAATCTTTTCATGCTCATTTCAATGAGAAATTTTTATACATCCCATCCATCTATTATTTTGTTCATGGATGACTAGGAAAGCTCCAGACTGCTACTTATTTTAAAGATCAGGAGTATCGGTAAACCAGCACTACGGGGAAAAGTTGAACGAGACCCGGACAGCGTATGCCATGGCACATACAACAAATTTATTTCTGGGAAATAAACAGACCAATTATATGAAGTGTTTAGGTAACCGATTCACAGCAAGAACAAACATGTAACTTGAGTTTTTTAACGCGATAAATAAAAAGGACTATTTAAACTATTTTTATGGAAGAGAGGAGTGAAAAACGCGATGAAAAAAGAACGAAAAACAATATCCTGCTTCAAAATCCTGCTTCCACCTCCCCGTGGTAAGCAGGGGGCAACAGATGATAACGTCTGGCTAACGGAAAAGGTGAAAAGATCATTAAGAACTGCCTAACAATCGGACTTTCAAGTGAGTGAAAAAACGCGCAATTTATACAAATTCAGCCGCGCCTTTGATAGAAAAAATATCCGCGCTTTCAATGATGACCCCCCGCGCTTTGATATGCCAATCCGCGCTTTCGTAAAACGCCCAAGGAGCGTGACTGTCAAGGGTAAAGGGAAAGTGACTGTCAAGGGTAAGTAGCGTGACTGGGCAAGGTAAGGGGAAAGTGACTGTCAAGGGTAAGGAACGTGAGTGTTGAAGGTAAGGAACGTGACTGTCAAGGGTAAGTAGCGTGACTGTCGAGGGTAAGGAACGTGACTGTCAAGGGGAAGGAACGTGAAATGTCGAGGGTAAGAAACGTGACTGTCAAGGGTAAGGAAAGTGACAGTCGAGGGTAAAGGAGCGTGGGCTGTCAAGGGTAATGTATATCAAAAACACAGTATATGGTTGAGTGGTCTTAGGGAAACGTTGGAGTGGCAAGAAATTGGGGGCCCATTAAAAGTTTAGGATTAGCGGGTTAGAAAAATGGAACTACTTAGTGAAAAACATCACTTGTGATGATTCATTATAAAGTAATTTATATTCTAAACATGTAGAAAAAAATAATTAACCATAGAAACTTGTCTAAAAGATTACTTAACATTAAACTTGAATTCATTACTCCTGTGCATTACGACACATACAAAACCTTGACTTGACCTATGTTGCTTGTTATTAGCCTTAACATAGGGGTTACTGGCTGTATAGGAACGCTAAGCAATGGTAAATAGGAGAATATCAAAGCATAAACCCGAAAATGGGCTGAAATAGGTGAAATAATGGCTGTTATAGCTATACAGAGAGGAACAATGATTTCTTACGCTCAATATTTGCTAAAATAAAAAATTAAGGAAGTATCTAAATATTTGCCGGGAGAGAGAATATTGCATGATTTTATTTGCTAACTGATGACAGCCAAGTAAAGCACTGCCGGCAAGTAATTATGGACCTCTATTGTCTAGGATGATAAATGGAACACGTATACAGCGATTACTACTACTGCTACTACTACTATTATACATTTTAAACTACTACTACTACTACTACTGTACACTTTACCTATACTGTTACTACTACTATTCGGGAAAATCTACTATGGGAAAATTTTAAGGCGAAACTATTAAGTAATTGTGCTACATTATGTATTACTTCTAAATACTACTACAACAAACGTTCACTGATATAACTGCCGTTATTCATCCTATTCTTCATGGGTAATGAGGTGAAACACTTGGTCATTGATGACCCTTTAGCAGTAAATGTGGTGTTGTGTGTGTGCATCAAAGTTCTATGTGTACTTTAAAAAGCAGAGTCAAATGTTTGGTTAATATATGCTGCATTGTTTCATGTTGGCCAAAGTGATGGAGACCGTTGCCCAACCCTCAAGGACGAGGGTTCGATTTCGCGGGCAAGCAGTGTTGGGACATTTCCCGAGTCACTGCCTCTATCTTTGTAGCCTTCGTAGTGACGCTCCGATGGGAGTGGGGTGCCTTGGCAAGCCAGCCCGCCACTATCCTCTGTCACACCACGTGCCCGCAGTTAGGGAATCAGAAAGGAGTCACGTAGGCGGGCCACACGGAGCTTCCTCGCTACCAAAACACACACCAACATAGTTACAAAAAAAAGGGGCCCAAACAAATATCCCGGC
>JACEEZ010023265.1:17070-39453 GCA_016584305.1 Chionoecetes opilio
AAAACAGTTTTAAACAATACATTATTTTAATACATACCTATGTATTTACTATTTACTATTTAAATACATGCAATATATTTGGGTGCCCAGCTCTGGCAACGGTGGTGGTAATGGAGACTCCCTCCTTCTCCTTTGAAGGTTTTGTACAATGATTTGGAAGAGTTCTTTTTAACAGTTGTGAATAGTTTTAAGAGTTTTACAGATGCAGTGGTCCCTTTGGTTTGCGGCTGTGGTGGCCGTTGTGTCGGGACATCGAGTCACTATGACGGGACGCCCTTGGCTGACAATGTGGTGCTGATCGGGGGAGTTAATTCAGGCGTACGTTCCCTCAAGGGGGCGTCCCCCGGGGGTGCCTACCCACAAACTTGTGCCTCGGTTGCGTTCCCGGCGGTGGTTCCTGCGGCACCACATAATTTTTTTTCCAAAGTCCCTAGCCAGCCACAGCCTGTATTTCCTGTTTCCTCACGGCCCGCTGCCCTGCAGCTTCGGTGCAGCAATTTTTAGTGAGTACCAATGCTATACAACTTTACTTCAGTACAACTGGCGTATAAATTTTAAAATTATCCTTTTTAAAAAGTTTTTAAATATAAATTGTCTGCCTGGCAGGTGCACGAGCTTCTCAAGCAGACGCGAGTATCACTTCTCCTGGTGTCACCATCCCGGCCAAACCTTCACCCATCCCCCGGCTGAACACTACTGCCGCTCCTTGCCCCCGACGGCCACCCGTGGGCTTCCCCCTAGTCAGCATTGAGGACTACGCTGAGGACTCCTTGATCAGCACAATCATCACGCCTGTATTTCTTAGTGACTTGCAAAATACATGTAATGCGGACTCTCCTTACAACCGCGGCATACATGTAGTGACTTAACTTCTCCTTCAGATCGCTGGCCCTACATCTGGACGAGCGGCAAGAAAGTCGCTGCGTACGCTTGGAAGTGGCAGACTTGCGTTCGCTTCACTCTACAATAACTGGTCTCGCACCGGCAGGTCTGTTACGGCTTGGTTGAAATAAGTAAACACCGATAACTCTTGTATTTTTTTATCCATCTATTCTAAAAAAATTTCTTTCTCTCTCAAAAGTTTGGGCCCGCGCCCAGCCCGATAACACCCGAGGGCGACGAGGACTGCCTGGCTGTACTGAATACTTCTATGGTGACGGCATCACCTGGCCCCGCCGTGGCGTGTGACTTCGAAAAATACGTCTTTGCGAGCGTCCCCAAGGCGTACGGCAGCTTGTGATAAATAAAATTTAATCTAAAGGTATCATTTTATGTGAAAGTGCTTATTTTCTGAATGAAAAATTTTACTTTACTACTTCAGAAAAGTTAATGAAATCCTTCTTTATCTATGGGTTTAAATATTTGATTAAATTATATATCGACGATATTTAAAAACTACTTTTGTACTTATTTTTTTTTTTAAAAATCCCGGGAGTCCGGAAAAGTTTTTACGGCTAAAAAATCTGGTAAACCGAAACCCATTAGACGGGAGAAACCCACGCGAAAAAGGGGGGGAGCTTGAGCAGCGTCTTCGGAGTAGAAAAAATTGGGAAAAAATACTTTTTTGGTGGAAAAGAAAAAAGAGGGAGGGGGAGGGGAGACTCCTATCTCCCCCCCTTAACCCAAAACAAAATGTGACTTGATTAATCGCTCCCCGCTCTCTCTAAATGTCTGTTTTCCTAAAATAGTGAGCAGTGCATCCAAAAAAGAAAAAAAATTTCGGATTTTGAAAACCTACACTGAATAAGTGACCATTGACCTCATCGGGAGACTAAAAAACCCTCTCCCCGGTCAGCGAAGAAATAACCTCTGGTCCTCGCCCTAGGGGTCACTTTTTTTACCTGGGCCCGGTTTAGTTTTCGTACCCAATGGGCTTTTACTTGTTTTTAGTATCTTTGGGGGTAGAAAAAGTAACTGATTGAAACTGGTAAAACTTAGTAAAAAAAAAATAGGGAAAAAACTGGTTCACAAATGGGGTTGGTCAAATTGGAATAGATTCCTCAGGTAGTTAGTGATGGTCCGATAGATTTTTTTTAAAAGAACTTAAGACCTTTATGATTGGTTAGGTAGTGTAAGGGGAACCCGAAAAATTACATTAAAAGGGGAAGAGAAAAATAAACAAGTATCAAAAAAGCTAACGAAAAATTTTCCCTCCCGCCTCTTCTGAATCACTGGTTGGCTTTATTTTAAGCCATTGAAATTTAAAGACACGTACAAAAACCGGGGTAAAAAGGGGATTCGGGTTAGGAAAATTTTTAGAAGCAGCTCGACGTTCATTATTAAAGTCCCCCTGTGGGGGGGTGATATCTCCCCCTTTGGGTAAAGGGTCCCAAGTAGGATGCTGTTGGCGGACCAGGGGGCCCAAAGCGCTAAAAAATTAGCGAGGGGGGCAAACCACAACTGTCCAGCCGCCGTTGAGGAAAAGGGAGAAAAAAGGGAAAAAAAAAAAAGTGAGGGGGAAAATTTTTGGAAGTGGGATAGACTACGTTACATTATTGGGGATAACGATTTGAAGCATTACATGTCCCCTACTTTTTAAGGGGAAACAGTGCGATAAATTACCAAGATAGTAAACTTTTTATTAAGATGACACTTAGCATTCGCATGCGATCGTTGGGGTGGAAACAGTGCGCTGAAGTTACCAGAGAAGTAAACTAATTAGGATGACGCTTGACATTACTGTGCTATCGTAATGGGGGTGACAGTGCAACCAATTACAAAGTAGTAAACTAATTAGGTAAAGACTTGACATTTCGCGTGCGAATCGCAAAAGGAGGGAAAGGAAAGACTTAAATTAAGATAACTTGTGAATGTAAAATAATTCCAAGTGAGACGAAAAGATTTAAAATTTTAAAATTAAAAATTTTTAAACGCGTTGTCATTCATTTTTTTCCAAACCAGTATTACTTTTTTCCCTTAAATTTTTTTATTTTTGTTCATTCATATATTTTTCCCCCTTAATGAGGGTTTGGGGCAGCGATAACCAGGCGTGAGTACACCCCCAAAAAGTGGGCACTACATTGGTGACAACGGTGTAGATGGTCTTTTGACCACTACAAAGTATTAAACCATGTAGGTCTCGCAGCCTCTTATAACTTTCTTTTTTCTTATTTTTATTCTAAACTACAGGTATGATTTACAATGCCCTGCTTAACACATGTCTTTTTAAATTCTTTTTTCGTTTAAATAAATTATAGTTTTTTTTCGCATTTAGTGGGTGAAGTGGGGATCGAAAATTACGTAGGTCAGTTTTTTTCGTAGCTTTGTACAAAATTATCACTGAGTTAAAAGAAAGGGAGACATAAATATCCAAAGGTCGGCTCAGTATCAAGGTTTTTTCCCATTCCCCCGGGGTTTTTAATCAAGCATTCCAAAGTCCTGGTTTTCCTAATTGGTTTTTTAAAGTATCGTGACCTTCTTTTACTTTGATTCTGTCCTTCTCTCATCCAGACTAAAGTACCCGGGGCTTTTCCTTCTATTCGATTTTCCCTGTTTTTTTCAAACAGGCTGGATTTGAGTGTATTTCCCAGACAATATTCCTTTCTCTTGCTTACTTATCATCATTCCGTAAATTTCGGCCCCATGTCATTTGCAAAACATTTAAAGTGATCCCTTTTTTTTTAAGTCCATAAAACGTGATGCGGGTTACAGGTCGGGGGATCCCCAACTAACGATGAGTGGAAATAAAACAGGGTTTTGAAACCCTTTCCTTTACATCCGCCCCCCCTCCTCGCCTCGCACATCACCTTACAATATACAAGTTTATTAAAAAAAAAGGAGGGGGGGGATTTCGAGAAAGGGGGGGGGTTGTACAAGAAAAAAATAACACCGAAAAAAACACCTCACCCTCCCCCCAAACCATCGACGGGCCAAGGGGATCTCATATAAAATTCAACCCCCGCAAGTCGGTGACTTATAAGGGTTCAGTGGCGGAAAAAAACATATTCACGACATACAAACGATGTTGTAATAAAGTGGTGAAGGAGAAGAGAGAGAAAGAGAGAGAGAGAGAGAGAAGGGGGAAAGAAGAGAGGGGGAGGGAGGGGAAAAAGAGAAAAGAGCTCTTATGTCGAATTTTATTCATTGGTTTATTTAGTTTGTTTTTTCTGTCTGTATGCCTTTCCTCCTTTTGTGCCCCCTTCCTCTCTCTTTTTGTTTTGTGGAGACACGGGTGGTGAGTGGACGTTCCCTCTCACCCCGCTCGTACACTCCCCCATACCCTAACCCCTGCTATTCAACCTGGGTGGACAGATGAGTGAGGGGGGGACGGCTGTCTTGGGGGGGACAGGTTTGGGGGGATGAGATTAGCCCAGGGGTCGGTATAGTAAGGGAAAAAAATCTATGGTATAAACCTGGGGAAAAGGTGGGAATATTTTTTTTAAAAGTATGGGAAAATAAATGGATTTTAAAGTAGGGTGAAAAAAAGTAATGCAATGTAGACAGAGGGTTGTTCTGATTTTGAAGTCTTTGATACCTATATGAAGACAGTGGGTGAGCCATGGTATGCAGACAGCAAGGGAAACTTAGGGACGAATGTCCCCTGGGTTACCCAAAACCCACTTTTGGCGGAAACCTTGACTTCTATTTCCCAAGGTCCTCAGACCTCCAACAATGGAAACTTCATTCATTCTCAATGATAGAATTTATAAAACTTTATGCCCTATGAGTTTCCCGGGGGATTATTTTTAAAAAGCGCTTTTAAAAAATTTGGCATCCTATGCATTGCATTGCTGGGTTGTTTGCTTGATAGGGGTCTAAACAAAAACCCAAGGGAGTAAGGGGCCCCAAACTCGAAAAAGGCCCAAAAAAAAAAAAAAAAAAAAAAAAAAAAAAAAAAAAAAAAAAAAAAAAAAAAAAAAAAAAAAAAAAAAAAAAAAAAAAAAAAAAAAAAAAAAAAAAAAAAAAAAAAAAAAAAAAAAAAAAAAAAAAAAAAAAAAAAAAAAAAACCCCCCCCCCCCCCCCCCCCCCCCCCCCCCCCCCCCCCCCCCCCCCCCCCCCCCCCCCCCCCCCCCCCCCCCCCCCCCCCCCCCCCCCCCCCCCCCCCCCCCCCCCCGCCAAATAAAGGGTTTAAGGTTTTTTTTTTTTCCCAAAAAAAAATTTTTTTCCCATTCCCAAAATTTCCATTGGGGGGGTTTTTTTTGGTTTTTTTTCCCCCCAAAATTTAAATCAAAGGGGCCCCCTTTAAATTTAATTTTTTAAATTTTTTAAAAAAGCCCCGCCCCATAGAACCAAAAAAAAATTTTTTTTGGGGGTTATTCCCAGCTGGTTGTTCTGCTTGATAGTCGGACTACAAGGAGTAAGCTGAGAGGCAACAGCCATGTTTGTGCAGATGCCATCATCATGTTTGTGTCCGCAAGTTTCTCAAGCTTAATTTTAATCAAGGCCATAGACCACTGTATACCTGGACTGTTCAGGGCGACAATGTTTTGAAATTACAAGCTGCATAGCGGCCATCCGGCCCGCCTGACAAAGAGATATAGTGGTCTATGGACTATCATATAGACTGGTTTATCAGTATATATGATATACTGTAATCTTCGTAATGTTTGTTTCTATAATATTATCAAATAAAAAACAGTAAAACACGCTAAAGAAATGCCATTACGAGACTATGAAGAAATATGCATGAACTTAATATTCACTTAACTCTTCGCCATTTAAAACTTTGCATGTCAACTTTTATCATGAAGGGTATCAATAGAAGCGCAATTTTATTATTTCACTATCGGTCCACATATATACCTCACTAATTTGTAATAAATTGCTTAGATATTGTGCAAATTTTTGCGTCTAATTCTAAAGCAGTCAGCTCCATTTGAGGCAATGTTCTAGGCTTAATTGGGGCAACCCGAGCCTTAGACATATTTAATTACATTCCTCTCCTGCTTTAAGATAAGCTACTGCACCGTATGCACTTTTTGAAGCATCACAAAATATGTGTAGTTGCGGGGATTGTCGCTCATCATTATTTATTCTCCTACTTATGTGAACTTCATTTATCTTATTGAACTCAGATGTTATAATCTCCCATTCTGTTGTATATTTCCCATCAAGGGGGTATCCCAATCGAGATGTTCTCCCCAGGCCTTTTCTATTAGACATTTTACCCCTTATAGTTATTTGGCTCACTATGCCCAAGAGGTCAAATCCTTGGCTGACCTGACTTAAGAGTGTTCTCTTTTGTTAGGACTACATCAGAAAAATCTGAACCCTTTAATCTTAGTTCATCAGTTTTTACATTCCACAATAATCCTAACACTGATTGGACCTCTGGTGGCGTATAATTAAGGAAATCCTTCATGATTATCCCTTCTAGCCTTGGAGAATTAGTATTCCCAACTCTGTAAGGGGAGCTGGCCTTCCTGCACTTTTTAAATTAGCCAGGTTATAAATTTGCATTAGTTCTTCCTCTGAATTTATCGTCCCTGCAAATTATCCATATAGAACTTCTTCCCTAATTCTGGGCTATCAGAACCCTTAAATGGTACTGTAATTTTTTAAATTTAATAAAAGGGGCTTGAGCAAGAACCAAACAACCTGACTTAAACCTATATGTGGCTAGGGGGCTATCTTCCTGTGATATATTTTCAGGCCATAGGAATTTTGTGAAATTTCTGTTTTTCTTCCCTTAGACCTAATCTTAGGAAAGCCTTAGCTATATCAGCCACATAGGCGAATTTATCTGTTCTGAATTTTACTAGGACATCTCCTAGATTGGACAAGAGATTTGGTCCTGTCTGAAGGCAGTCATTTAAGCTAGCAACTTGTTTAGTTTTGAAACTACAATTGAAAACTATTCTAATGGGGATGGTTGATGAATCTTTGGCCACTGCATGGTGGGGTAAATAATGTCCTATATTATGATTTACTGCTCCGTCCCAGTTTTTCCGATCAAGTCATCCTTTTATTGATCTTGAATGATCTTATCATAGCACTCCAATTTAGACTTGCTTTTATTCAGTTTTCTAATTGAACAATTTAATTGGCTCTTAACTATGTGATAATTGGAAGGTAACACTTTAGGTTAGGTAAGGTTACTTTTGCTTTATTGGGTGTGTGTTTTACTCACTTCAAACTTGTTAGCTAGTGGATTGAATAGCAAGGGAGGGAGGCACTGGATTGTTTCCACCTCAGCCGAGATGCAGAGTTCCAACAAAAAAAATAATTATTGTTACCAAGAGTTTAATTAATGTAAATGCTTGTTCCTCAAAAAGATTCATGTTTTAGGTGAATGCAAAGCCTCTATGTCCAGGTGCGTGTGTGTGTGTGTATGTGTGTGTGTGTGTGTGTGTGTGTGTGTGTGTGTGTGTGTGTGTGTGTGTGTATTCATCTAGTTGTATTCATGTAGTTGTATTGTACAGGGCCAGAGCAACGCTCGTATGGCCCCGTCTCCATATCAACATTTATTTTATCATTCATCCTTAGTGCTTAGTGTTGGCCGAACCACCACCCCGGGAGGGGGTCACAAACCCCCGGCTAACACCCGGTATCCATTCCTGCTGGGTGAACAGGGGCTCGGGTTTTAAGAAGACCGCCCGTCGTCTTCGCTCCGCCGGGTTCGAACCGGACTTCTCGGTTGTGAGCGGAGCGTGCTATCCCTTAAGCCCCGTCCACACTACCACTCACCACCGTCGGTGCTTGCCGTCGGTGCTTGCCGACGGGAAGCGTCGTTGCCAGGGTTGTGTCCACACGAACGTTTTGTTCGGCGGTCAGCGCGCTTCCTGCTTTCAAAGTGAGAGTCTGTTTTCTGAATCGTGTACTCTCACCGAGATTAGAAATAAAAAGGGGGTTTTAAAAAAAAATCCCCCAACTATCATTTTCAGGGGACACATTTCGCATATAAAAGCAAAAAAAAATATCAAAAACATTTTTGTGTATTCTAAAAAAATATGCAAAAAGAAATAGTTAAAACTTTTTTCTCACTTTTTTGTTTTCAACCGCGCAATTTTCCGACCATTTCCCCCATTTAATTTTATCACTACTCGTAATCGCGATTTTCTTGGTTCTGATGGTATACGGTAATAGCAATGCAAAATATCAGAGGGTGAAACCCCGATAACTTGAAGAGGGTTTTTTTCCCCGGGACCCGGAGTGAGGGGGCACCCCCCCCCAAATTTTAAACCTGCTGAAGTTGGCAGGCACCCCGACGGTTAATTTTGCTCGTCGGACGTGTCCAAAATCCCATTTTTGATGACGAACACGTTCGAGGGCAAGCCCCGACGGTGGTGAGTGGTGTGGGGGACGGGGTTTCACTACAATTCCCCTTGTGTGGTGGTTTTGTGTGTCAAGGTGGGCACTTCCGCAAACACTAACGAAAACCCGAAATTCCGAAGTGGGAAGTCTGAATTAAATTGCGGATGTGCGGAAGGTAAAAATATGCATTTTTGAGTTTGCGGAAGTACTTCCGAAAAAATGCCCGAAAACCCCCAAGTGGCCGTCGCGAGTTTGAAAAAAATTTTGGCGCGGCAACGCGCCCGCCGGGGTGAGTGAGACTGGGATACGCTAGGGACGCTGTTTTCCCCCCAGTCATTCATGCCGCAGTTATCAGTAGGGCAGCTTTCAAGAAGTAGTGGTTATTTCCCCAGCTTTCTTTTTCTAACTCCCTCGCTTTGAAATTATTTCTTCACTTTTTTTTTTAAAAATAAAAATTTGTGTATATGTAGTAATATCAATTTAAAGGGAAATATTTTGGATTTTTCTTTTAATTTTGTTAAGAACATTAAACCCCAAACACTTTGTCTATAAAGCGCTTTTAGAGTAAGGATAAGGAGGTCAGAGCAGTAAATCAGTGATACGTACCGGTGTGCATCCCAAAAGGTGTGTAAGTATATGTACGTGTGCTGGTGACAGTTTTATTTGCTACAATGATATGATCCACTGTAGAGGTAAATTTTTCTTGCAAGGAGTGTTTGCGAGTAATTAGTGGGTCGCGGTAGTAGGCGACGTCTTAAAAAACCCTGCGATTCGTTAGGCCGAGGTGAGAGTTAATAGCCCGTGGAAATGGGGCCTAGCCGGGTTTCGCGGTATGTCAAGGTTTTTTTGTTGTTTTCCGAGCTCTGACATGCCCTCAACGGGAAACACCCGGGTGCCATCGGCCCCCTTTGGGGGGAATTTTTTCAGGGGCCCAAAAAGAAAAATGTTCCCCGTCTGCATGGTCCCCAAAAATGAATACCATCCCAAAATTTTGTCAATCTTGATAAAAAGTGATATTGGTGTCTATACCTATTTTTTTTTTGGGTCATTGTCCATCAGTTTCATTTTTGGGGCTGTCTAAAAAACGTGGTTATCCAAATTACCAATATTTATATTATAGTGTGCATGTTAAAAGGTGGGGGTTTAACTAGCATTATGTCTTTCCCTTTTTTAACAGGTAAACTAAGATAGCATGAATACCCCTGGGTAATAGAGTTTTTTTTTCGATTGCTTCAACATTTCCCTAAATTTCTTTTAAAATGCGTTGTGGTAGAGTAGAAACGTTTAAACCTAGTATCGGGCGGGTGATGGGCTAATAGAAAAATTTTGAATGGCCTAATTGTATAAATGTCGCAAAAACGTGTTTTTTACTTATGAGCATCACCCCCAAAAAGATTCTCACAAAAAAAGAGTAAGCAATCCTGAAAACAAAAACAGTGGTCCCACCAAAAGATCTCGCAGATTGGGCACAACCAGCTTCAGCTTAAAAAAACACGTGTATTCTGGGTGAAAAAGGGCCCCTACCATTGATCCCCGCCCCCCGACAGATGGGAAAAAGTATTCCAGTGGGGGACAACAAGGGACTTCAAGCAAAAGTATCTTCCCCTGTGATGAGTTTAATGATGATCGGGCCAAAGAATTGAGTTAGGTTAGTGGTGCGCTCTCAGTTTTGGATGAGTGGATGCACAGTCCACAAAGATTTTAAAACTTTTCAGAGCCACGGGAATGTCGAGGTCCCGAGTTGAAATTTAAAAAAAAAATAAAAAAAAAAAAAAAAATTGTAACTACCCCGTTTAGTGCCACCCCTTTAAAAGAAGACGTATGAGAAAAAAAAAAAGGGGGGGTTGTGATAGTACCTCTTTCCTAATGGATGGGTAAGAACAGCTTTGAGAGGACTTAATAGGGGTAAGACATGAAGTAGTTAGGAAACAGGAAGTTTCTATGGATGATGTCACTGAAGAAAACACTTTTCATGACAGCATTTTGGTTTAAAACCCCCGCAAAGAATGTAAAGAGATGCGGATGATTTTTAACATGACAAAAACGGCGATTAAGAAATCAAGTGCTCAAACAAAAAAGTCTTGCCACAGATATATTTAAACCTTTCCTCCCCGGGCCCTTTATCAGACTATTGCATGGTATATCCCCAGCAGTAAACCCCTGGGCTGCGACCAGTGAGGTATGGAGGGACCTAGAAAAATGACAAGCTTTTCCCGGTGAGTAACCACAGGATTTATCACCCTTTTCCATTTTAAAGGCTAAAAAATGAAAAATTGTGCTATTTCCTCAATGCGGAGTTTTACCGGCGGGTTCTGTGGTTGCTATGCTGGAGCAGAATTTAAAAATTTTAAAACACTGGAGCATATTTAAGGAAGAAGGATTAAATTATGACCATGATTATTTATAAAAAGAAGGCTTTGATCATGCATTTTGGTTCATCAGTTTTTTTTGGTTGTAAGGCCCCTTTTTATTTTTAACAATTAATAGATATCCTTTCCTGTTGAAGTATTAGCAATGAAATGTTTTTAATAAGTGATCCTAGACGGGGATTATTGTTTTAAGATCAAAGCCCACTGTATATCAATTGTCATCTACATGTGATTTGAAAAGTTTATTTAAATTTTTTGTTCATTAAAATTAATCGGATTACATTATTATTTAATTTTTTGTACCATAATGAAAATTTCGGTTGAGTTATAGAATTAATTTGATAAAAAATTTATAGTGTATCTGGGTTTGTTTTATACTGTGTTGCTCCCAAATGCAATGAATTTTTTACTAAAATAAAGGCATTCTAAAAAAATATCCCCCCTGGGGATGAATAAAAAAGCAATTGGGGGACTTACTTTAATTAACGAGATGCAAGATTTCCCTTGATAAAAAAAAATTTGGAATCAGACAGAAAATCAGTGTTGACCGTTATGAAAGATTAATTATTGGCGCCATCAGCACTATACCATTGGTTTAAGGCCAAAAAAAACTTCCCCAAAGGGGCAGTGGACCCGGCTGATTCCTTTTTGGGGGGATGTCAGAGCCCCAAACAACAAAACCTTGACATCCCCGGAAAACCATTTGGCCCCCAATCCCTTTTTATAACAACTATAACAGGCATCCTTGGGACGCAAAAAATTTTTTTTAATACAAGTGTAAATCTTAAAGTACATTCATTCAAGAGTATTTAAACTCTTATTACCTAGATATTTTTTTTAGGAAATGAAACGTTAGGTTAATTAAAATTTTTTTTAGATAATACCTTAAAAAAAATTTTATTTGAGTTTTTAAAAAGTACATTCGAACTAAGATTTTTTACATTTTCGTTAAAAGTTAAAGCACAATGCTAATAATACCAGCATGGCGAAGACAGTTTTGGAGAGGGGGCGGAGCATCACCCCCCCCGGCTGACTGTGTCGATGACTGCCTCACCACAGCGGAAGTTATGCGAACACTGGAAAGAAAACTTAATTGAATGTTAAAAATTAAATAAGCTAAAATTAAATAAGAATGAAGCTTTAATAATTAAATGTATAAAAAAAAAAGTAAGTCTCACTTTGCTGGCGGTGATTGTAAAGGGGACTGGGTGAGGCGAGCGGGTGTGGGTGGGGGTGGACGTGCGTAACAGAATCCCCCACGCCAGGCGGAAGTCAGACTTTTTTTCCCCTTTAGAGTGATGTTTTCCCGGGCCCTGAAGACCTGGGGGTGGAGACAGCAACCCCCTCCCCAGGGATCACCACAACCTGCACGCAGGGGGGGGGGGAGGGAGGCTTGGGAAAGATTTAAGTTGGGAAAACCTACTGGGCAAAAGAATAAAAAAATTAAATTTTAAAAATGTGATTAAAAGTAATTCACTTTCAAATTAGTTATGATAAAAAAATTTTAAGCAATAGTAACCGCTGTATGGGGCCCGGTGACTGTCTGGACGGGGAAAATGAGTCAGTGCACCCGAGCTCTGGAACACTTTTTCGGTGAGGGGGGGTAACGCGTAAACATAACAGTCTGCTAACGGTGGGCACAATCTGTTGCTGCAAAACAATGGTGGCAAAAACCCTGGCCGCTAGAAACCCCCCAGAAGGTGCGCCCCCTTTGGTCAACAAAGTGCCGAAACCGGAAGTGTTGCCGCCCTGTGATCCACGGCACCTGCCCCGCCGCAGGGCGGGAACCCCCCCCAAAAAGACGAAATTACCACCATCGGCACGTGCCAGATGTCCTGCAGGTCCTCTGGGAATCCTGCAAAGGGGCCTTGAAAACCCGTTGGTCACCCCTGCAGCAGGGCGGGTGCCTCCTCGTATGGCATATCCAGTGGGACGTAGTGACCGTTTTGTACTATTTTTTGGCGTTACTTTTAAAAAAAATACACAAAGTTGAGTCAACAAGATTAAACCATTCCCAAAAACAAATGGATCCAACCACCACACACGCCAAGAACACAGTCACAGCTTCTCGTTTAAAAACCAGATAATGACACACTCTTAACTTTTTAAAAACCCTACCTTTTCAAAAGAAACAAAGTATTTCAAATAACCACAAAACCCCCCCTTGATTAAATTGTGATGTTACCAGCAGGCAGACGAGGGTGAAGTGATGGAGGAATAAGGCCGCCCCCCTCCTCGCCTTCCCCCGGGCTACCCGTCACCCCCCGCCCCCCGAACCCCCAGCGTCCCTCGGGCCCCCTGCCCCCCAGTACTCCGTCACCCCCCAATCACGTCAGTTCCCACCCCGCACCTTGGTCGTGAACGGACCCCCCTCCCCCTTTATCGTTCTCCGCGTTAGCTGGTGGGTTGAGTTACCTCCCCCCCATGACGTCTACGCGGAGGACCCGAACCCAGACGACGCCCGGTTCATCCTCCCGAGAAGCGCTTCAGGGTGAGAAGCCTTCTTCACAGCAGAGGGGTGCCACGGGGTGCGGAGGACCAATCCCGGTTTTGGAGGGTCGCCCGGATGTCGACTTTTCCCGCCCCTATCATTGTTCGGGTGGTTGGAGTGCGAGCTTCGGCCGCCCTCAAGGGGGATGTTCCCCCCCCGGGGGGTTCCTTCTCCGGGGGGCGAATGAGGACGCCGCCGCCCCTCCAGGGGGTGGCTGATGGCCAACCACGGGGCATCGTGTTGGAAGGAGGGGGCTCAGCAGGAAAGGTGCCTTGTTTGGATACCCCCCCTGGGGCCCCCCCCTGGACCCTGTATTGGGGCACCCCCTCGTTGGGCGGCGGTGCGGGGGCTCTTACAAAACCGGGGGTTAAACGGACCTCCCCACCCGGAGGTTCACTGACGCTGCGGGGGCTCGTCCCCCCCCGCCCTGGAAAATTTGGGTGTTCGGGCATTCGCGGTTGGGGGAGGTACATTCAGGAACCCGTCCGTTGTTACCGGCCAGGCGTTTGGGCACTACCCGCCCTTCCGGCGGCAAGAGCTGTGTGGTGGGGCAGTGGGGGGCACGCTTCTGGGCCCGCGCCGCCTCCTTCGGGAGGGTGGTGGCGGCCCCCGGCTCGGTGCCCAACTGCGGTGCCAGGCATCACGCCTGGAATCGTCGCTGCCCGCCCCCGGGTCGGCAGATTCCTGGTCCACGGTTTCCTCGCCAGCTGCATGGGAAGGACCCCTCCTGCTTCCACCTCGGTCACACCCCCAGCCCCTGTTCCACGGAAAGAAGAGCCGCCGTGACCCCACGGCCCCCCCGCAGGAGGAAGGGAAAAGGCCCCAGCGAACCGCTGTTGTCCCCTGTGAGGGAATGGACGTGGGCGCCCAGGCCCCGTGAGACGGGTCCCCCGCCCCCCTTGGAAAATGGCGGCCGTTGGAGGGGGGGGGGCGCTTGCGTGGGGCCCCCCGCCATGACGCCGCGACCCCGTGGGCCTTCCCTCTTTGGTCGAGTGCGGGACGAGATGGAGGGCCGGCCTTTTACCTCGAGAAAGGGACTCTTTTTTGCTCCTTAGGACCTTTAGTTTCCCGGTCAGTCAGGGAAATTTGTGGGTATTTTCCCGTCCCCTGTCTCGCACCAGCCGGCCCCCTTTTCTTTTCGTGAGGCAGGCGCTGCGTGGGGCCCAGGCCTGGCATGCAGCTGCCCACGGGGGATTTTGATCAAAAGGCCGGCCCATCATCGCCGCCTAAGAAAGTGTGGGGTGCTACGATCCCGCCGCCGGAAGTCTTTAAAGGGCCAAAAAGTTTGCTGTAATTTGGTTTGTTATTTAATTTTTTTTAATGTTTTTTCAATTTTTTTGTTTTTTTTTTGATTGCCCCGACGCCCGTGGGGGCAATAAATTTTTAAAAAAAAAATCCCCAAACCGTCATCAGTCCTCCTCCCCCCCCCCCCTCCCCTACATGAAGTCGAAGCATCGGTGTAAACATAGTTGTGGTTGTTCCCCCTTTTAAGCATCCTCAGAGGTGGAAAAGCTGACAACAAAAACAGTGCTACAAAAGGGGGGCATAAAAAAATAAAACAAAGAAGGGGCAGCCCCCAAAACAAACGTTCAAAAACCAAATTTTTATAGTCTAAAAATATCTAATCATGGTCAAGAAGCTGGAGGTGTTGTTTTCAAAATAAAAACACCCCAATGTTTCAATGCACAAAGGCAAAATTTTAGGATCAAAAAAAATTTAACTTTAAAGGTCAAAACATCTTGATTTAGCAAAAGATCAAAATAAAAAAAATTATTACTTTGCGAAGAACACACGGCACAAAAAGAACACAAAGCATAAATTTTAATCCCAATATATTATTTAAAAAATTAAAATTTAAAATTTTAAAAAAAATTATCTTTTTTCCCCCGGGAAAGAAATTTTAAAAGGTGTGATGGTTTAACGGGCTTTAAACTTGAACGCAGGGCTTTTTTTGACTTTCATTTATTGATGAATTAAAAAATTAGTCATGGATTACCCAACGAACGTGCCACCATTGGATGATTTTTTTGTGACATCGTTGAAAATGGCAAAGGAGTTGCTTGTTCGGTCAACCCTGGCTGTTTTTTCAGGCGGTTGCAGAAGTTGTCAGAGGGGTTTTAGGGCTGGCTGTGTTGGTTCCCCCTTTTCCGTCGTTGTCGTCGCCTTGTGATACTGGAGTCCCTCTGCGTTTGTGTTGGGACATTTGAGGACAGCATGTTTCGGTCGTTTATTGATGGATCCCGGTACCACATAGACAGTTCTTTGTCTTTTGTTCTTGTTTTTTGTAAATTGATGGGATCGGACTAAGTTCCCAAACCGGTTCGAGCTTATGTTTCGTTTCTTGTTATTTGTGTTTTTGGTTGGTTCCGTGTTTTTGATTTAAATAATTTGGTTTTTTTGTGAGATTCTGTCAGTTTGGGCTTTGATAAGCTCTTTAATTTTTATGTTTTTATTTTTTATTTTAAACGTATGAAATTTTTTTGAGACTTATGTCAAAGGATATGGTGAAAAACTGTTTTGACAAATGAAAACAACTGGAAAATTTGATGGATTTTCTAAGTTTTTTTCAGATTTGAGAAATGATAGACAGTTTTGACGTTTGTGCCCCCCAAACAGCACCTTTGATGGCCGATCCCGGGTCGCCCCGACAACCTAAAAATAAAAAATAAGGAAGCTACAAAAAGGCCGCAAGGCCACACGGGGGTAGTTCTGTCACCCCAAAAAAATACCACATCCACCCTTTATCCCCATCCATTAACCCATCCAGCTCCCCTTTAAAGCCCCCTGACCAGCACAATACCTGTTACTGAGACCATTCCATTTATTCACCCCCCTATTTGTGAACCCCGTTTTTCCCCATTTTCCTTTCTAAAATCTTCCCCCCTTTTTTCCCCGCTTGAATCCGTTTCCTTGTTTTACCCCGGTTTAAAACCGTAAAAAAATTTTCCTACCTCGCCTTTATTAAATCCCTTTATCCCCCTTGAAAACTTCTATAGATCCCCCCTTTCTCTGCGTTCTCGAGTGATGTTATTTTAATAATTCAAATTTCCTCTATAACTAAAGTACGCATCCCTTGTATCATTTTGGTCATCCTTCTCTGCACTTTTTCTAAAAAACACTATATCCATCCTGTAATATGGAGCCCAAAACTGAACTGCATCCTAGGTGGGGCCCTGACTAGAGCCAGATAAAGCTTTAAAATAAAACTTCCGCATTTCTATTTTTAAAAACATTTCTGGTAATGAATCCTAATACTCTATTAGCTCTATTTCTGGCCTCAATACATTGTTTCCTAGGTCGGAGGTCTGGGCTCACCCTCACTCCAAGATCTTTTTCACCTTCTGATTTTTTCAGCGATCATTGCTTATGGTGTATCTATTACCAGGGTTTTTTCTAACAACATTCATAGCGCTACATTTATCAATATTAAATTCCATCTGCCATCTGACTCCCTACGCGTTAAGTTTATCTAAGTCTCTCTGCAATGTTTACGTCAGACTGTGACCCAATAATCCTACCTAACTTAGTATCATCAGCAAACTTGCTGATATCCTGCTAATCCCACTATCCAAGTCGTTGATGTAAATAAAAAATAGTAATGGGCCCAAAACGACCCTTGTGGAACTCCACTTGTACCAGTCCCCATTCAGATTGGAACCATTATTGTAACCTTTTGTTGCCATTACTTAGCCAAGCTCTGACCCAATGAAGAACCTTCCCATCTATACCATGAGCCCTAACCTTATTTAAGAGTCGCTTAAAAAATCGCCTCATTCTACAACACAAATATGGGTCTGTCCCCACACACACTTCAAAATGTTAGTCCCTCTCCTTGTCAACTAGTTGGGTGCGTATTTTTGAACCGTCCGTCGCTGCTTGTCTCCTGATCCTGCAGTGAGTGTGTGGCAGGTGTGAATGGGGAGCCTTCAGTTCCCTGCCACGCTTCACTGTTGTTTGTCCAACTGTGTTGAAACAGCTTTTTTGGGGTGATAGCCTAAAGGTGATACAGCTTTTGAATACAATGATGACGTGGGGGCCTAAACAACGGGTATGGTGATCATTATGTACACTGTAAGGATGAGTCGTTGTTCTCGGTAAGGCATGATAATTATGTACACTAAGGGATGAGTCGTTGCCTCGGTAACAGTCTGATCTACTCTACAAACTAACATTTCAAATTTAGAAGTCTTTTTGCTTCATGCGCATCTTTCACCTCAGTGGTTTGTTTATAACAAACCTTCGTATGAGAGTCCCGGTAACCTGCAGTGCTTTGGTCTTATTGATAATTGAATCCGAGGGCCTTCGACATCGCGTTACAGCGGATGTTGGATTGCAAATCCCAGATTATTGCCAACAATCGCAAGAAATAAACCCCGGGCGAACCCCTCGCCCGCAGCCTGCCATCGTATTGACAAACCTGGAAGTAGTTTCCTTAAAATCTTCACAAAAATAATAATTGTAGTATAATTTATGAAATCGAAGTTTTAAACTGTCCTAAAAGGGGTCCTCCTGAAATAGCTTGACGAAAGAAAAACTAGTGTAACATGTTTTTTAATAGATGGTATGTACTGACGTTACGAAGCTCCGCCCCCAAACACGCTGGCCGTGGGGTTATGTTAAGAAATTATATTACTGCTCTTTATAAACGTGGCACACTCACGCTGAACTGACATTTCCTTTATGGCTGGGAAAAGTGATTGATAAAGCGGTGTTAAGACTGTATACAGATAGAAAGAAGATTGCGGCAGGAAAGGGTGCTATCTTTTCTCCATCCTGGCTTGCCATGTTTTATCTCGCCAAAACCCAGTGCAATATTTTCTTAGCACTTCTTACTATTGAATAAAAGGCTTACCATGCATGTAGTAGTTTGTATGTTTAAAAAATAAAACTATAATGGGGAAAGACTGAAAGTGAATTCCTTTTTGAATATAAATATATACATCGAACAAGTTTGCAACCTGATAAAACTCCCAAGCTAAAGATACTGCGGGTGCTTGGAGATGACCTACCCAATACCATTCACACACTCCCCAACCCATCTCCATTGTCCTGATCACTATCTTCTTCGTGATTGGGTTGCAATAGCACCCTTTGTCCAATAGTGACACACCACGCACATGAGGCATCGTTTTTTGCAAATATCTTCTAAACAAAAAGTCTGATCAATATGACAGTTTGGCACAGCTTGTCTGACACCGTTCCCTAATTTATGGCAGTATAATGCATTGCCAAGTGTTTTTAATAAAGGGTTTACTCATGGCTTTCACGGCGAAGCGGGCAAGAGCCGGGTAGACATTCGGACAGGGGAAGGTTTGAGGTGACGTACTTGTGACGTCATTCTGCGCTGGTCCCGGGTGCCAAAGTAGCCCCGCCTTCCCCCGTGCCGCCCCTCGCTACGCTTCACCACGCCCAACAGGCCCCTTCCTCCCGTGCGGCCCCGTCGCTGCGCGCCCCTCCACCCCCAGCGTTCGCGCCCAGGGATGCCTACATTAAGCTTCTGTTTCGGGCCAACCCATCTGTGGCCATCAAGCTTCGGTGGTTGTCTGAGGTCAACGGGGCCTTTCATCTCGACCGTGACCAGGCTGAGGTCAAGATGGCTGCCATTACATCTCGTTTCGTCTACATCTCCCGCCACCGCCCGGACATTGTCACCAGCGTAACAAAAGGGGAGTTCTTATCCCTTCCTCTCGAGATCCAAGACTGGCCGGACAGGCCCCGTAAGTTTCCTACGTACCTCCTTACCCGTTACCCTGTCTGCAGTGATCCAGCCCTGGCCAAGGAGCTGCCGGGCGTTCTACTCGGCTCGCCGCTTCTACCAGAAGGGCTCGGCTATTAAAACCGTTGGTCGTTACTTGGAGCCTTCCTCAGCCACCTCCCCCGAGTGTCGCCTTTAGCTTCCTTCCCAGCCTGCCATCCTGTGAATTTCGCAGGATGAAGGATGAACAGTCGTGGTGCTTTCGATGCTGGGGCTTCGGTCACATATCTCGGTATTGTTTCGCGGCGGAGCGGTGTGCTTGGTGCTCCGGCCCCCACGACTCCCGCTCGTGCCCTCACCGCGCCCCTCCACCAGCTGCCCCTGCTTCTGATTCAGCCTCGACGCCTCCTCAGGTCTCCCCACCGGACACCTCTCTCTGGGAGTGTCCCCGTTGTCACCAAGCCGGGGTTAACGTCTGGCACGGCTGTGCAAGACGCCAGACTGTCGCCGCTCCTGCTGCCACGACAATTCCTCAACTCGCACCTCCACTACCACCTCCCCGCAGTACCCCTCACCCTGCCTTACCTACCATTTCGGTCTCTCCGCAGGTGACTGCACTCAGCAATACTGTTGCCGCTCTCCAGTCCCGGATTGCTTCCCTTGAAGCGGCTCTTGATGGAGTCGAGGCTCCCCTGGATCGTTTGGTTGAACAGCGTGCCAATTTGGACAATTCCCTGCAGACCTTGGCTGGGTCTCAGAAGGTTATTTTTAAGAAGATTATTGCTTCCGTCGCCACCTTCACGGAGAAGATGGATCTCTTTGTCGCTCGTTTCGAGACCCTGCCTGCTGCCGTTGCCCCCAGGGCGCCTCCCCCGTGTGGTGCCCGCGCCACACCCTTTGCCTGCGCCTCACCCCTTGCCCGCGCCGCCGCCGCCTCATCGCCTGGTCGTCGTACTCCTCGGGGCAGAGTTCGGTGACCAGGTGGTGCTTCCTTTGTGCAGCCCTGCTTCCTTTGTGCAGCCCGCTCGTTGCAGACTCCCTTTCCTGTCAGCATATTTTTTGTCCCTGTGTGTGTGTGTGTGTGTGTGTGTGTGTGTGTGTGTGTGTGTGTGTTCGGCGTGCCCTGCGTGACACGAGTGCTCTGTATCAATTCATTCCATGGCCATGCTTGTTACAAGGTTTGTCGCCTTCGGGCGTAATAAATTAATCAAAACAAAAAAACTTGTGACGTGTATCAAGCCACGCCCTCATCCTTCCCACCCGGCTTCCCCTCCCTCCCTCCTTGCCTTCCTCCCCCCCATACCCCCACCTTCCCCCTCACTCTCCCATTTACCTATCCTCTCTCACTCGGCCACTTGCGTTGTACATGAGATATGACGCCATGCACATGTTACTTATCTATAATGGCAGATAACCCGAAAGTATATGCTAAGTATGGTAGGTAGGGTGCTTATGCACACGACAGTGATACCTGTTCCAGCGTAATTGGCTGTTGCTTAAGTGATGTCTGAGTTTTGTTGGGTAATTATACAACCATTGAAAGTTGTATATGACCCTCTTTCCCAGAAGGGCACGTTGTGCGTATGATGGGAGTTTTTTTTTGTTTTAATTAATTTATTACGCCCACAGGCGTCAGGCTGATATATACAAAAAGAACACAATAAATAGAAGGAAGCACATGCAAAAAATAAAATAACAAGACTATAGAACTGACTCAAACATGTGTCTTTAATGACTTCCGGCGGCGGGGTCGTAGCTCACCCAGTCACTTTCACCACGGCGGTGATGATAGTCCGGCACGTCAATCGGTCTCTCCGTGGACAGCTGCATGCCTGGCCGGCGGCCCTCACGCAGCGCCTGCTTCACGTAAGAGAAGGCTGGCTGGTGCGGGATACGAGATTGAACAGCCATAGCTTCCTGACTGACCAGGAACTCATATGACCTAAGCAGCAAGAATAGGTCTCTCTTTCCGCGGGTATAGAGCTGGCCCTCCATCTGCGTCCGCTCTCGACCAGAGAGGTAAGCGGCCTGCATTGGGTAGCTGCGTCATGGCGGGGGGCCACAGCAGGCTGCAACTTCCCGCCAATGGCCGCCATCGCCAAAGGGGCCGGATTTTGATAATTTTGAAAATTTGGATAACGGGCTTTCTTAATGTACAAAATATAATAGATCCAGCAGGAAAGCACCAGCCCGTAGGTTGGCTGCACACAGCCGGGCAGTTTGAGGCAGCGGCGGTAAAGCACGTGTGCAAGAGGCAGTCCTCAAGTTTTTTATCTTTAGTGTTTGCGCGGTGTTTACGTGTGTTTACGGCAACAGTAGTTCAAGCAGTGATACATGGATACCCTGGCGTCAGTGTAGCGTGCCTGCAGCGGCTGACAGTGCGTTCAGGAGAGGAGGAAGGGAACATTCAACAACGTGAGGTAAGGTGCAGAGTATGTTTTTCCTCCATTCCTGCCGCGCCGTATCCATTATTAGTGTTACTGTTTCCCCCCACACACTTCACGCAGGGCATATGATGGTTTGGTGGATGTTACTAAGGATGTAGAGGTTTAGGCCTTAGGGGATGTGATAAGGAGTATGTGTGACGTGGGAGGAATGCGAGGAGAGTGGAGATGTGTTATATCTGGAAGGGTTGGCGGCGCGGCGCGGCCCGAGAGGCACGCCATCCAGGACTCAGGTGACACACTTGCGGCGCGCACACACACACACACACATTTTAGGTCCCCTTAGAGCTAGTGCACTAAGCTATAGGATAGGAAAGATCGCCACCCAGGGCAAACCCTGGGTATACAGGCAACCAATTCCAACATCTGGTTACACATTACCAGGCTACACATAGATAATCTGAAAAAGAAACATACGTCTGGCAACGCCGTGCCATCTGACCGAGGCCGGCTGTCCGCCAGCCGGCTCGGAACCATCATTCTCTTTTTTGCCTTCATCACATCAACACCTGCTGCGTCTCCTGTAACACGTGTTGTTTTTATTCAGGCCATATGGTAAGCACCTGCTGTTTTTTCGTGTTTACGTGGGTGTGTGTGAAGTTTTTACCCATTCATGCTTCGTAATCCTTCTGTAAGGTTTTACGGGGATGAGTGTAGTTTATTCTTTATCCTGGCCGGGGCCAGCTGTGTCTTAAATATTTTCGGCTGGTGTCTGTGTCTGTGGTGTTAAGCTACGCCCCAAGGGCGCGGCTTTCACCCTTTCTCCCCTGGGCATTATTTCCCCGCCAGGGCGTCCCTGGCCTGACACCTGGTCTGCCACGTGTAAGCTGAGATGGGCAGATGGTTACGTAGTTCTCCCAGCCACGCCCCTCCCCCCGCCCGGCCCTCCCATAGGCCGGTGCGGGGGGGTTCGGTGGTTCCTGGTCTGCCACGTGTAAGCTGAGATGGGCGGATGGTTACGTAGTTCTCCCAGCCACGCCCCTCTCCCCGCCCGGCCCTCCCATAGGCCGGTGCGGGGGGGTTCGGTGGTTTCCTGGTCTGCCACGTGTAAGCTGAGATGGGCGGATGGTTAAGTAGTTCTCCCAGCCACGCCCCCCCCCCGCCGGACCTCCCTGGCTCGTGCGGGGGTTTGGGTACTGGTCCAGCCCTGGTCCACGGTGCCTAGATGGGAGACCCTTTTTCCCCCCCTGG
>JACEEZ010023267.1:0-42500 GCA_016584305.1 Chionoecetes opilio
ACAAAGGCACCGGGCTATAAAACATGCCTACCAACATCATAGCTTGTGAGTTAGGGCTGTTGAAAACATTCCCTACATCCAGGGAACATCCATTGTATTTCTTCTGAGTCCAGAGACGTGTGCACCTGACGATCCTCACAGAATGATGACCCAAGTGTCGAGAACCCCCCCACCCCCCGCTAGGAGGTTAGGTTAGGTTAGATTTAATTAGGTTAGGTTATCGATGGGTCAAGCCCCCGCTAGGTTAGATTAATTTTGGTTAGGCAAATTTCTCTAGATATAAGGAAATTACCCTAGATCTAGGGAATTTTACCCCCCTAAACAACTCTTAAATTACGTGTTTCCGACGCAAAATTTGTTCCCCACCCGAAAATCCTGCATTCCCACAGGTCCCCAAGCTTGTTTGGGGGAAGTGGTAGAGTCTGGGCAAACACTAGAAATGTACCTACCCAGCAAACACAAAGACGGAGGGCCTCCGGAGGCCCTCCGTATGTCTTACCGGCGGCCCGACGGAAGTGTACGACGTAGGGCCGCTGGGAATTTGCTCAGAGGCTCACCGGCGGGCCGCTCCCAGCGGCCCGCCGTAGGGCATATGACCATTTGCCGCTGTTATATTAACTGATTGAGGAATATTTACGGTTACACTTTCTAAGCATATTGCAGATATAGTAATGTTTTTAGGTGTTGCACAGACCATTAGCCGCTAAAGACTAATGGGCCCGTACCGAGAGTCATGATGAAGGGCGAGCGACAACCTTCGTTGACAGGAAAGGTACCATAAAAGGGATATTTTTCGTTACGAAGAGCAGCGACGACGGTCGTCAAAGACACGAAGGTGACCGTGTCTTTGTGCCGACCTACGTCGCTGCTCTTCGTTCCGAAAAATATCCCTTTTATGGTACCCTTCCTGTCAACGAAGGTCGTCGCTCAACCTTCATCATGACTCTCGGTACGGGCCATGGACTGTTCAACACCCATAAAACATTACTAAATATGCAATATGCTCTAAGTACAAGCCAAAATATTTTTGTAGTTATCCAGTAACATGATGAAGAGAACCACAAATCACTTTGGACTTCGTTTATTTTTTATTAACACCAAAAAGTTATGCATTGGATTTACATGGTGGAACAGCCATGAAGAACGAGATGAATGAAGGTTGAAGATTTGTAATCGAGATCCATTTCAACATTTAAATCATTTGCAGGTCATACAAAACATACAAAATTATGAACTATATAATCAACCAGATATTTTTGGTCAACCTTTTCAAACACTCGAATTAGCAGGATTTCCTTCCTATTTTACTTCCTGTACCTATCCATCCACCTTCATATACCACTCTGCTGCCATACCATCTTGTCTCTATAATATCATACGCCTTTCCTTTTAACATAAGGGCAGACGCGCTACGGTCGATTCCACTGTAAATAAATAAATAAAAAATAAATAAAATAAATAAATCTATATATATATATAATAATATATATATATATATATATATATATATATATTATATATATATATATATATATATATATATATATTATATATATATATATATATATATATATATATATATATATATATATATATATATATATATAATATATATATGTATATAGTCACTGCAAAAAAAAACTTAGGACAAGAACGTCTTCAGATTTTTTGTCCTTCTCAGTGATGTGTTAAAATTTCTCGGTTTTGTGGTATATCTGACATCTCACTGGGATGGTGGTTAGTCCTCACAGTGCTCCACATCGCTCAGGCTGCACTAAGATATGAATGAAGGGGAGAGGTTGCCATCTTTGCTCCTTGCGCCTAAATTTCCCCATCACCCCACCTTCCTCTACCCCCTCCCCCAGGTCTACAGATGCATTTTGCCTGACAAATCAATCCATTGTTAAGAAGACACATATAGTCACTTTGTACAGTGGTGGCAAGTCCATGAGCCAGATAGCATGGGAGACGGGAACCTCCAAAAATGCTGTCTCAATCTGGTGCATGCAGGCTCTAAATGATGAGTTGGTAACTAGTTTGGTGGAAAAAGAGTTAGAACGACCTCGGAAAATGTCAAAGACTTGCTTGCTTGGACTTCTTTGTGTTCCATGCTGCTTGTCTTCTTTGACGTTTTCCGAGGTCGTTCTAACTCTTTTTCCACCAAACAAGTGGTGAGAGATGAGATGGTGTGAGACATGAATTAAGAGAAGGGAAAAAAAAAAAAAAAAAAGTTCCTTTCGCAGGTTTATCCCTCCTCCTTCTCCTCTTCATGTCTCACACCATCTCACCACCACCACCACAGCTGTCACTATAACACCCTCTTCCTCTTTCCCCCCACCACACACCCCTCCCTCCCACGGCATCCACACAGCCCTAACTCCCTCCACACTACATCAAACACGGGAACAAGGAAGCTACAGAACGTGTCTCTAGCTTCCTTGCATGGGAATGAAGCGTAAAGTATACATACACCCAGTTCCTGAAGTGAACAAGTTTTTTTTTGTCGGGCCTGCCTCTTATTTTCTATCGGTGTCTGCCTGAAAATCCGTGAAAATGTACTAGTTTTGACAGCATATTTGTATGTCTTTAAAACATTTCTGTCGATTTGTATGTGTATTTATGAACGTGTCCTTGTATTATTTCATTCTTTATCTTTTGGTTTCATGTCTGGCTCAATATAAACAGGTATGAGACACTTTAATTCAGGTCAGTTAGGCATCAAGTG
Source organism: Chionoecetes opilio (assembly GCA_016584305.1). NCBI lineage: Eukaryota > Metazoa > Arthropoda > Malacostraca > Decapoda > Majidae > Chionoecetes > Chionoecetes opilio. The sequence goes on from JACEEZ010023267.1 coordinate 2,726, forward strand.
AGGGGGCCAGCAGACTGGTTAACTCCTGCCGCACTGCGGCACGTCGATCGCACGCGCACCACAGGACACCCTTGAGCGAGGTATATTCTTGTAGCGTCTTTGGCGACTTGCCCCGCGGGGTATGCCTCCAATGATTGATGCGATCAGGCTTAAGTGTTGTTCTCCTGAGCCAACACCAGCCTGAGGAGTGTTGCTCAGATGCTCCACGGCACTGTTGTGCCTCTTCTGCTCTATCTGGCACTGGCATCTGCTCCCTTGCCGCCTCCTCCATTCGCCTGTCATGGTTTGTAGCTGAAGTCGGCGCATACACCGAAGCCGCCGCCTGCTGAAGATGTTCAGAATCAATTCTACAATATATAGTATGACTTCTACACTGATCATATTGAAAGCAGACGCACAACAAAATATTTTTTAAGTACATGTAATTGACATTAGGTACTGTATATGGCAACAGCCACATGTCTGTGAATGAGGACAGATAATGGAGTATGTACTGTAGTACATATTTACGGCAATTTTTTTTTAATCCAGACAAATTATTACTCCAAGGGTCAGGAACCAATAATGGTTAATGGTTAATATAATGTGGCCCCTCATATTGTCAGTCAAAAATACATCCCAGTCACAAATTCATAATAAAGGTAAGGCGAGATACTGCTTGTAAACTTTTCTGGTATATGTGATGTAACTAAATTCATCAAAATGCATTCAGTTTATCATTACATGTTAGTATAGGATTACATTCATTAACTGAGAAGTTTGTAGAACCATCTCTCTGTCAGTGAATAGGTGGCATTTCCTCAGAAGGTTAGTCACAAAGGAGAAATTTGTGCAGAGGTTAGTAACACAGGTTTCAATGGAGTTGGCACCACACACTATAGGCACAGAAAGGAAAGGTAGGATTGGGCAAGCATTAGTTTAACCCCCATACATCATAGAAGCAATATTATCACCTTGGTGGAAAGGTTGGGTTAGCATTAGTGAAAACAACTCTTCAACTTACTCTTCTGGAACTCTTATTCTCTTTCTCTCTCAATTTCCATCTTTTACACACTCTTCCAAACCTGAGAAAAAAAAAAAAACAATCCCGAATTACAGTTTCTCAAAGGTGAAGGCCATACTGTTGGGAGTAGGTTTACAAGTGCATCATGATGTGTAAATTTCTTGAGTCACTTGTTCACTTGAAGCACTCCACATTACATATGAAGCATTCAATAAAAAGATTACTTAGAAAGTGAGTTGGGACATAGTGCAGGAAGTCCACAATGTAGAAAGGTGTGCTGCAGTGGCTAAAGGGGGAAGAAAGGAAGACATGCTTAGCAATGATCCCAGCAATAACAGAAACAAGCTCCGAAGGGATTCCTGGAAGGAAATGTACAAGAAAATGTACATTAAACATGTAGAGGCATTGTGGCGTTATAGGTAGTTAGATGTGTCTGATTGAAAAAGATTCCTAAATTGCCATTGCACCCTGGTAACCGAATGTTGCATCATGATAGATAAATACATGACATGTAAGCTCTATATCAATTCGACAAACAAGTCCTACCTACCTATAACGATAACAGCATAGCTGTGCAAGTAAAGGTATCACTGCATCTGGTATATACATGAACCATTAGGTGCTCGAAAAGTCTGAGGGCAACAAATTCTTTCTTCAATCCAATAGATGTTGCTGCCTTCATCTGCATTGAGAATACCACCCATGAGTTCAGGCGGAGAGAGAGAGAGAGAGAGAGAGAGAGAGAGAGAGAGAGAGAGAGAGAGAGAGGGGAGAGAGGAGAGAGAGAGGACGAGAGAGAGAGAGGGGAGGGAGAGAGAGAGAGAGAGAGAGAAAAGAGAGAGAGAGAGAGAGAGAGAGAGGAGAGAGAGAAGAGAGAGAGAGAGAGAGAGAGTTATAAAAACATGTAAAACTATGATGGCAAATAATATTTCCATTACATTTTTTATAAGCTTATAAGAGCCTGACACATTCAAACACACTTGTACAATAAAATATTATAAAACAACCATCAAAGGAATACTATATCCATCATTATTATCTTAATCTCACAATACATACCATTTCCTGCATTCTGAAGGCGATGTTCGCCCACACCACCTTGGTACTTTCATCCCTGCTGGTCAAGTGTTGGTAATTTTGACAACCAGTGCCACCAGCGCCTCAGTTCTGGGGACGTTCCACATACCGAAGTCACGATTCCCCCCATGATGTGATGGATCTGCGAGAAGCATTCATAAGTGTTATGTCTCATAGAAGTGATAATAAGTAAAAAAAAATTAAAGTAAACATAATTCATGGCCCGAGCAAAAAATTTACTTAATCATCCACTTTAAAGCAAAAAAATTACTCACGCATTACTCAGGTTAGGTTAGTTTACCGCTCTATTGAGGAAAAGAACGTGCTGCCTGTTTGAGGGTTAAAAAATATCTTCGTAATAAAAAGCATAAAATAACAGTCACATAACGGGTGATATTTTCCGCAAATTTCCCTAAAACCAATCTTTACCCTAATTTATTATTGAAAAGCAACTAAACCCATTGTTTGCAATACATAATTCAATAAAGCTAATTTAATGTACCTTGAATGAAATGTCCATGCATACAATCATCAGCACTCTGCGGTGTATCAAGCACCATGCTGCATCCTGGTCTGCGGCAATGGTAGATGCTTTATAAAAATGAGAAGAACAAAATTAAATGGTAAAGAACATTTCTGCGTCGTCGAGTTCTAAGTTGGTGTTTTGCCGTGAATTCCTATCAGTGACAATTCCATGAGCATTCCACGGTATTTCAAAACAAAGTTGTTTTTATTTCGGTAATATTTCAATGTTACAAATTTACGGTAACTGGAAATTTCAGTACCTTTAGACTACTAATTTAAGGTTTTCCTCGACTTACAGGTAATTGTATATGTGGGATGTGAATGGCGGAGGAATACAACATTTAATTATTAGTAGCTGTGTGGCCTGCTTTTTCGGTAAACCCCGTACCTCTAACATGGCGCAGTGAGTAGGATCGAGGTAAGCGATGCACATTCCCCGGACTGGCTCTGGGGAGGCCTTAGGGGGGAGATGTGTGGGTTGTCACAGAGAGGCGACCGTAGTGTAACGGTAGCACGTCCGCACGGCAAGTGGAAGGTCTTGGGTTCGATCCCCGAGCGGTGCCTGCCTTTTCGGTGAACCGCCTACCTCTAACAGTAGCTAACTAAAGAAATGTAATAGCCGAAATATAAAGTGTACAAATACACTTTATGATTTGATTATGGTAAAATAAATTGTTTAACGGAGGAAAGAATGAGTGCTAAAGAATATAAGGTAAAATTCTAGTGTTTGCCCATACTCTCCCACTTCCCCCAAACAAGTTTGGGGACCTGTGGGAAGGCGGGGTTTTCGGGTGGGAAACAAATTATGCGTCGGAAACACGTAATTTAAGAGTTATTGTTTAGGGGGGGTAAAATTTCCTTAAATCTATGGTAATTTCCTTATATTTAGAGAAATTTACCTAACCAAAATTTACCTAATCCTAGCGGGGGCTTGCCCCGCCGATATCCTAACCTAACCTAACCAAATCTAATCTAACCTAACCAAATCTAACCTAGCCTAACCAAATCTAACCTAACCTCCTAGCGGGGTGTTGGGTGTGTTCTCGACACTTCGGTCATCATTCTGTGAGGATCGTCAGGTTCACACGTCGGTCGCCACCCAATGCGGCAGCCCGTATGAACCACATATATAGAGGGCAGTCGCGCGTCATTTTCTGATTCTAAACTAACATAACTATATGTTAAACATAAGATATGTCATAAGTTACTAAACTAACCTCACTATAACCCCTAAAAATTACTAACCTAACCTCACTATAACCCCCTAAAAGTTACTAACCTAACCTCACTATAAGTTACTAACCTAACCTCACTATAAGTTACTAACCTAACCTCACTATAACCCCCTAAAAGTTACAAACATAACCTCAGTATAACCCCTAAAAGTTACTAGCCTAACCTCACTATAACCCTAAAAGTTACTAACCTAACCCTAACATAACCCCCTAAAAGTTACTAACCTAACCACACTATAGCCCCCTAAAAGTTACTTATATTGCCGTAGGCGGCCGCATTGTGTATACATCCACGTCTCTGGACTCAGAAGAAATCCAATTAATTTTCCCTAGATCTAGGGAATTTTTATAACTTCCATAACTCAAAAAAATATGTGGTTGCGACGCATATTTTGTACCCCAGCCATATATCCTGCATTCTCCAGGTCCCCCAAGCTAGTTTGGGGTCAAAGGGGGAGTATGGGCAAACACTAGAATTATACCGAATAGAGCAAGGAGCTATAGATAGGGCCAGTGACGAACAGCTATAAATACGGCAGTAGGTAGAGAGGCAGTGGCTATAGATACGGCAGTAACACGATAATATGAGCCCAACTTAATTATTCGGTGTTTTGTAATCGTTAAAGATGTTCACGGTTTATGGAATTCTCGCCGAAACACCAACCGAGAACTCTCGTCGATAGTGGAACACTCGCCGACGTGTAAAGTTTCGAAGACGGTTCCACTTTTAATAGCCTACCTGATCAAGCTATTGGTCGTATTTATGGTCTAAATACTGAAACAGGGGTAAAAAGCTGATTAAATAGATATATTGGGTTTATATAATATCAAGATCAGGAACTGAAACTGTCGCAGAGAATAAAATCATACGCCGACGAGAAAAATTGGAACAGTCGCCGACGGCGGCGACTGTTCTAGGTACCATGTTAACAATTCTACTTCTCCTTACGAACCTAGCTCACTTAATTTAACTAAAGCCATCATCAGCCATAAAAAAGTAACCTTTTAAACATATTTATTGTCGACTGCGACTCTCAAAACACGGGATAAAAAGCTCTTATTTCATGTCACGAAATGACACGTTTTTTATGTTCACGCCAGTATTTTCAAAAGTGTACATCATCTATGACACCTAACTCACTTCATTCAACTTATTTAAGCCTCTCATCTTCCGTAACAAGTCACATAATGGAAAAAAAAAAAAATGAGAGGACTTCCTAACCAGATAAATAACGAACCCATATATCAGATTCCTATATAATGTTCACCCGGGTAAATACCCGTAAAACATGATGTGCTGCTGCTCCAACACCTAACACACTTCCTTCTATTTGTTTCATGTCCTAATCTTACACGGTACTTACATTTCGATGGATGTAATGTCGGAGGCAGAGAGCGGTGTACGAAGCGAAGAAAGCCATTTTGGATTTTCAAATTTGTATTTTTTTCAAGATTATCTGACCTCCTGGAGCAAGTTTTAATCTGTACCACAGCAACACAGAAAACATGCTCCAAGGCATGCACGAGGACAGATAACTATCTAAATGGACCAAACATTTTGCCCCGAGAGTAGCCGCATTAATATTTTCTTGTGCACTTCAAATATACACCAGCGGGCGGACGGAGATCTAACGCCAAGTAGCCGCTGGTTATCACCACTGATGTAATACTACACCAATATCATCATATAACTGTTGTTTTAGAATGTTTACACATAAAAGGAATACATTTTTAAAATTCTGTACATTGATTTACAGATAATAAATTTTCCTCTCTGAAAATACACCAGCGGCACTACGGACCCCCTTGGGGAAAGGAAAAAGGTTCCCGCTGGTGGCCGCCGTTCCCCGCTCTAATCCCTACGTGGGCCCCGCCGGTGATGGTTAGCTGGGTCCCCTTTAAGGGGGCCCAGAGCTGAGAGTGAGCTGGGGGCCCCCTACCACTGGGGAGCCTGTGGTAAGGCGAAACGCCCCCCCAACCGCAATGCCAGTCGAGATTGGCCCTTTGTGGACCGTAAAGGGCCCGTTTGAAAACTAAGGCATGGTCAGCCCCGACTTAGTGAGCTGTGGGCCTTTGACAGACATTCATTTTTTGTTTATAAAGAAAATACACCTTGTTTCAGTTCCTACAACTTCCCAATTGGTTTTTTAAAGTTTTAAATTTGGTGTGGCAAGGTGGTATGAATTGTTCGTGCAAGACTAATGCGGCATTTAGGGTGTTATATGCTGGTGATAAGAAATGTGGGGTTGGTGTGTTTGGTTAGGGGCGGGCGGGGGCGGCGGTGCAGGTGTTTCCCCCCCAATTTAAAATGTTGTACTATTATACGGTTTTATCATACTAACAGATGATATTTAGGCCCAGTGAAAATACCATCATCTTCACGAGACATTAGTGATATTTTGAATTTTAAAAAAAATTCCCAGAAACTTTTCCCTATAAAAGTAATGAGACCCAAAATGAAATGGGTGTACATATTTTTTTTTCCCCTTTTTTTTAATTCCCATCTTCTTTTATTCCGGGAATGTTGCTGGTTTTTAAATTTTCACTCACTGTCCCCCGGGGAACCCGGCACCCCTTTAACGATTATAAATGGTTTTAGGGCCCACGTCCTAATGCAAAAATATAATGTGGTAAAAAACCTGCGTTAAACCCCGTCAAACTTGTGATGAAACAGCTTTTGGGGGGGAGAGCGGTGTACCTTGCCAAAAAGTTTTTGGTGAGTGAGGGAGGGAAAAAATTTTCCTTTTTTTCAGAAAGGGGACGGTTCAACCCTTGTGATAGGTCGAAGCTGCCCTAAAGCAGCGCTCAGTGGGAAAACGTGATTGGCTAGTAGGATTCTGGGGCCCCACCCCAAACGCCATAGGCTTGGGGGTGAAAGGCAGTGCAAAAGGCCCGAAATATCGACTGTACAATGGCTTTAGTGGGGTGCCTTACCCGGGGCCCGGGTTAAAAAGCGTTTTGAAGAGGGGAAAGGGCGCTCTTTTCGCCTTACCTCTAGGGAAATTTTCTAAAGCATCCCCCCCCAGGGGTCCTCCCAAAAAAACCCCCGTAACACACCCAACTCACCGTCAACCAAAAACGGTACGTCAACAGGGCCGTAACACCCCCCAATATACTTTTTAAATGGGACAAAAGGGGCATAAACTGAAAGTTTTGGGTAAAAGAGAATTTTTACTTTGGGTTTGAGGTTACACCCTTTCTAGGGAAAATTTGGGTTTATTTCCCCGGGGAAAAAAAAATTTTATTTTCTAAGCAGCATACCCGTTGGCCGCCATCTTGCCTTCCCCCTACCCGAGGGAGTTAAAAAAATTTTGATTCTTTGTTTTTTTTTCTTATTTCTTTTCTTATTTTAGGGCCCAAAAATTTTAATAAAAAGGGGGGAAAAAATGGGGCCCCCAACTTTTTTTAATAATTAGGCCTAACTCAAATTATTTATTTAAGATTTTTAAATTTTTTTTCCTAAATATCGAGGGCCCTTTGGCTTTGTTTGGGCCAACCGACAGCCACCCTTTCCCTTCGGGGGGGGAAACTTTTTTTCCAGCAAACATAATCCTAGTTTGGGAAAAAAAAAAAAAAAAATTTAATACCCCAATTTAAAAAATGATTACAAAGACCTAGAGCTATCAGAAAATTTATGCCCAAAAACTCAAAAAAAAAACCCTTTCTATTAAAAGTAAAAATTACATAAACAAATAAATAGAATCCCCACAAAAAACGCTGAATTTGCTTTTTGGATTACATTCTTTCCTACTAAAATGGGCCTTGGAAAGTTGTACCTTTCAAAAAAAATGCATGATTTAAATTACTTAAAAAAAAATTTTGAAATAACAAAAACTCACATTTTTATGATCCATTTTGCACCATCCCCATTTCACCCACAGCGCAGAAAGGCCCCCTTCTTTTGGCATGATAATTGATTCCCTGCACACCCATAAAGGGAAGGGTACAGCCCAAAAGTTAGGTGGGGAAGGCAAGAGGCGGCCAACCCAAGGCTATCGGGTTAGAGATAAATGTTTTCGCGTGAAAAAAACCCCAAATTTTTTTCTTTAAAAGAAATGAAACCTAAAAACCAAAGGGTATATTTTTTTTAGCCATATTTTACAGTTTTTATGCCTCTTTTGTCGTTTTTAAAATTATATTTAAGGTGTTGCCCCCCCCCGGTTCCGTTTGTGTTGACGGTGAGTTGACGGTGTGTTGACGGTATTTAGTGGCCCCCCCTTCAGTACTTCTCAAGGTACCCTCTAGTACTTTCCCCTTTGTTTTTCCCTTCCCCAATTTCTTTGTTTTGGGTGGTCCCAGAGGCCCCCCCACTTTTTAGTCTGTGTTTTTTCTAGTTGGACTTCAAATTGGTACACTCACTATTGAAAGTCTTCCTTCTCCATACTCCACTTTGTGTATTTTTTTCCCCCTTATATTTGTCCTTATCTTTAACCCCAAACCACATCTGTCCCTTCGAAAAGGGTTGGTAGTTTTACTTTTTCCAACACTTGGTCTTCAAAAGCTTTAAAAGTTGTTAGACACCCCAACCCCTTTGGATCTTTAGTTAAAAAAAAAATCTCTCCGTTCCAGGTTTGCTTGGTACATCACATCTGGGTCCGTGTACATCGTCAGTCGCCCGGCCGTCGCGTGGGGTGGCCAGAGTGTTGGTGCGGGGGGGTTGGGGGCCGGGCCCAGCAGCATGAGTGGCGGGAGCACCCGGGTTCAGTCTGCTCAGGGGTGGGGAGGCACAGGGGTGATGGCAAAAATTTCACCTGGAGGGGGCGGGACTCAGGCCACAAGGCACACAGTGAGCTGAAGTGCCAGCAGTGTGACAAAACATTCAAAAAACAAGAGTAACTTTAGAGACATTCCATGGGCGCCCCCTGGTGTTTGGGAATTTTGAATGGTTTTGAGTCGGGAAAAGATTTGCTAGAAAAAGTGACCTCACCCCCACCCCACCCCCGGACACAGTGGTGTTTAAAAAATTTTAAAAAGTTTTAAAATGTGGGGGGGAAAAATTTTCTACAAAGATCACCTCAACCCAACACACCCTGACACACAGTGGGTGTTAAGAATTATGAATGTTAGAGTGTGGGGAAAAAATTTGATAGAAAGAGCAGTCACCACACACAACCCCGGGCAAAACAGTGGTTTTTAAGAATTATGAATGTTTAAATAGTTTTTTTTGGGGAAAAAAATTTTCTAAAAAAGTCAAACCCCACCCCAACCCAAACCTTTACACACAGTGGGGTTAAGAAAATTTTGAATGTTTAGGTGTGGGGAAAAAGATTTTTCTACAAGGGTTACCTCACCACACACACCCCGCACAAAAGTGGTGTTAAAAAAATTTTGGGAAAGTTTAGAGTGTGGGAAAAAATTTGGGGTAGAAAGGGGGAATCAACCCCCACACACCCGGGAAAAAAAAGTGGTGTCCCGAATTTCGAAGTTTAGAGTGTGGGAAAAAATTTACTACAAAGAATGACCTCACCAGACACACCCTGACACACAGTGGTTTTTAAAAATTAGGGTTGTTTAAAGTGTGGGAAAAAAATTTTTACAAAAAGTCACCTCACCGAAAACACCCTGCACACAGTGGTGTTAAGAATTTTGAAAGTTTACAGTGTGGGAAAAAGATTTCCTTTCAATGGGTTCCCCCCCACACAACCCTGACCCCAAAAGTGGGTTAAGAATTATGAAAGTTTAAAAGGGGTTTGGAAAAAATTTGCTAGAAAGTGTGAACTCACCACACACACCCGAAAACAAAAGTGGTGTCAAAAAATTACGGAAAGTTAGAGTGTGGGAAAAGATTTCTACAAAAAAGTGGGCCTCACCAAACAAAACCCTGACACACAGTGGGGTTAAGAATTATGAAAGTTTTGAGGGGGGGGAAAAAAATTTACTTTCAAAGAGTCAGCTGACCACACAAACCCTGACACACAGTGGTGTTAAAAATTTAAAGAAGTTTAGAGTGGGGGGAAAAGGGTTTACTATAAAGAGGACCTCACCAAACACACTTTAACACCCCAGTGGTGTTAAAAATTTGAATGTTTTGAGTAGAGAAAAAGAAATTTTCCCACAATGGGAACCTCACCAAAAAACACCAGACACACAAATGGTGTTAAGGGAATTTTTGAAGTTTAGAGTGTGGGAAAAAATTTTCTACAAAAAGTCAGTCACCCCACAAAACCCGGGCACATGGGGTTAAGGGAAATTTTGAATGTTTTGAGGGTGGGAAAAAAATTTACTACAATGGGTTTAAACCCCACCCAAAAACACAGTGGTGTTTAAAAATTTTGAATGTTTTTGAGGTGGGGAAAAAATTTTTCTAGAATGGGTAACCCCCAACCCCAAAAACCCTGACCCACAATTTGGGGGAAGGGAAACATGAATGCCTTTCAGTGTTTGGGAAAAAGGTTTTTCACCCCTAATGAAATCCCCCAGACACACCCTTTTGAACACTGGCTTGCGGGAGTTTAAGTGTATATTTGTAGCAAATTTTTCCAAAACATAGGTGATATTGCCAAAAACACATGAAGATCCAAATTTGAGGTGGGGTTTGTGGGGCAAGTGTGGTTTTTAACCCGGCCCCTGGGGAAATGTGTCCTGTTTTGGCAAAAGGGGGGGTGGTGGTTTGGGAGGTTTTGTTACATTTTTGGTGGGAGCCGTGGGCCCCTTTTGTTTGTGAGGGAGTAAGGGAAAGGCCCAGCCGTTTTGGGGGTTTGGGAGTGGGAGGGGGTGACTTTCAATAAATGGATCCAGGGGTTTTTTTAAAAGGGTTTTTCTTCGATTTCCTAAAAAAACCCGTCTTTCCACGGAAAAAGTTACACTTTCCCATTTCCCGCTGGTTTACATATATGTATATCGGGATTTAAAACCCTTTCCTGCCTTTTTCACATGGAAAAGCCCAGGGAAAAAATTATGAAAACTGCATTAAAAGGGCAAGTCCAAATTTTTTCTAACCAAAAATACAAGACAGTGCGAAAGAAGTTTTGAAAAAAAACGAGGCTATAAATATTTACAAACCCGTGTTTTATTTTATTTCAGGAAAATTTTTTTCCCTTTGAATGATCAAAAAAAGTATCTGGAAAGATGAAAAAAATGGATTTCTAGTGTGAACATTCCCCTAAAATGAAGGCATTAATAAATAAGGCAGGGAAAATTTTCCTTAAAAAAAGGGGGTAGCTAGTGGCATTTTGGCAATGGGTCAAAAAATAAAAAATTTAAAACCCCGAGGAAAAAGTTATAGATAAAGACCTGAGTGAATTTAAAAACAGTTGGAGTTGTTACACCCCGAACAAAAGAATCAATGAGGCAAAAAACAGGAGTTCCCCTACTTACGTACGTTCGTGGGGTTTGTACTGAACTTTCAAGTACAAAAGTTAGTCCAGGCCCTTAAACCCTTTTTCAATATGAACACTGCACACACCCCCAGTCTAAAGAACAAAAGTACAATACATTATAGCCCCAAAAACTCAACATGCCTAATTTATCAGCTTAAATGGTCTATTTCAGCTATAGCCCAAAAATTTCCAACAAGGGGGGCCCCATATTGTATCAGCTAAAGGTTAACAGCTTTAGCCCCAAAATTACTCAACAGTGCCTTTTTTGTACAGCTTAAAGGTTATACAGCTTATAGCCCAATATTACCCCAACCCGTGCCTATATTTTATCAGTTAAATGGTCTATACAGCTTATAGCCCCAAAATTACTTTAACAGGGGGCCCATATTGTATCAGCTTATATGGTCTACAACTTTAAAAATTCCGTTAATTCCAAAAAACGTCGTCGGAAGCAAAAAAACGGTCGGATTTGGGAAGACTTTTTTCCGAAAAAAAAACCCAAAAAAATAATAAAAAAAATAAAAAATTTCCCTAACCAAAGCTTTTTCCCTATTTCATATTCATATATTCAAAAGCGATTTTAAAAAATAACGCTATTGACGTAACGCATTTTGGGGTTGGGAGGTTGGTGTGTTACGTTTTTCTCACACTACCTAGAGAAGTCCCCGCCAAAACAAAATTTCTCCGTAAAAGTAAAACTCGTAAGATCGTAATACTGGAGATCAGTTCTTTTTTACGCTTTCCTTTAAACACTGTCACCATCCGTAAAAACTTATAAATCTTGTAAAAACATTTACCAGCTTACGTAACGCACTGTAAATTTAACCCCCGAGGAAAGTGGGTTTTTTCCATTGAATTTTTTGTACCCTTGACCCATTTGTAGTGACCTTAAAACAATTTTTATAAACAGGAACCCGTTTAGGGTCCTGTCCACTAAAAACTGGGGGTGTATATTCAGTGATTTCGTTTTTTTTTATGGCTAACAAACAGACCATTTTTAAAAGCCAAGGGAAAAATCTGGCGGGGGGAAAGGGGTTAACACGGAAAATTTGGGGACACAAAGTAGGGGTTTTTTCCTTTGCCTTGTGACGGAAAAATGTTTATTTTAAAGCCCAAAACCCGAACCCCCAGGGGTTCCGTAACACACCCCATGGCCCTAAAAAACATTCCCCGTAAACATCGAAAACCCCGTTTTACGTAAAAACAAAAATTTGGAAAAAAAAAGCGAGAAATTTTTCAATTTTTTATATTTTTTAAACTTTTACAAAAAATTTTCCCAAATTTACTTTTTATATTTTCAAATTTTTTAAAAATTTTAATACTGTCAAATTTTCCTTTTTTTTTTTGATAAATTTTTATTTTTTATTTTTTTTTTCCCCCGTTTTTTTTTTTCTTATACTACTACTAATACTACTATAATCATAATAATGATAATAATAATAACAATTCTCTTAATTATAATTTTAACGTTTTTTTATTTAAATTTAAAATATATAATTTTTTTTTTTAAAAAATGTTAAAAAATTTTTTTAAAAGTTGTTATAGTTAGTAATATAATAATTAATGAGTTAATAATATAATTACTTTACTATTACTATCTTAATGACTTCAAAAAAATTTTCCTTATTTTCTTTATAATTATTTGATGGCAAAAAAAAAAATCAGTTCTTTCATAATAAAATAAAAAAAATAATTAAAAAATAAAAAAAAATAATAAAAACATTTTCCCTTCTCTCTCTCTCTCTCTCTCTCTCTCTCTTCCTCTCTCTCCTCTCTTCTCTCCCCCTCTCTCTCTCTTCTCTCTCTCTCTCTCCCCTCTTTTCTCTCTCTTCTTCTCTCCTCCTTTTCTCTTCTCTCTCATGTGTTAGGTAATTAAAAACATTTGTGAGACTATTTATAAGGGGTTATAAGTTTAAGGTTTAAAACCCTTTAATTTGGGAACTGAGTTTTAAGGCGGGGGAGACAGAGGGGGTTCCCCCGGCCTCTGTGTTAACGGAGGTGTAATGGGGGGCCCGGGCACCAAAAAGACGTGGGCGGGGTCCCCATGAATAATAATACCTAACAAACACCAGTGTCTCCATCCCCCCTTATTGCAAAATGATATAGGGGGGGCCTAGTTGGGCCCCCCGTATACGTTTGGGGGCCCGCGTAAAACAAGGCCCACGTCTTCCGAAGTGGGTTAAAAGAAAAAAGGGTGAGGGAAAAAAAAACCCGGGTTTGGGGGGAGCTTCCTTTTGTTTGAGCGCGAAAACCGGCCCCCCCAATTTTTCCCCCCCTTTTTTGAAAAGGGTTTCCCAAATGCCTTAAGTGTTGGTTGGAGCTTAGGACAGTGAGCCGTGTTTTCCTACAGTGAATTCCTATATAATTTACCCGGTAATACCCGTAAAACATGATGGCTCTGCTCCAAACCCTAACACACTTCTTCATTTGTTCATGTCATCTTCCCGGTAATAATTTCGATGATGAATGTCGGAGGCAGAGAGCTGTGAAACAAGCAAAGAAAGCCATTTTGGATTTCAAATTTGTATTTTTTTCAAGATTATCTGACCTCCTGGAGCAATTTTTAATCTGTACCACAGCAACACAGAAAACAGCTCCAAGGCATGCACGAGGACAGATAACTATCTAAATGGACCAAACATTTTGCCCCGAGAGTAGCCGCATTAATTTTTTTTTTGTGCACTTCAAATGTCCCACCAGGGGGCGGACGGAGATCTAACGCCAAGTAGCCGCTGGTTATCACCACTGATGAAATTTACTACACCAATATCATCATATAACTGTTGTTTTAGAATGTTTACACATAAAGGAATACTTTTTTAAAATTCTGTACATTGATTTACAGATAATAAATTTCCTCTCTGAAAATACACCAGCGGCACTCGGAGGACCTTGGGAGGCAAGTTGCCGCTGGTGGCCGCCGTTCGCCGCTCTAATGCCTACGTAGGCCCGCCGGTGATGGTTAGCTGGGTACCCTTAAGGGGCCAGATGCTGAGAGTGAGCTAGGGCGCCCTATCCACTAGGGAGCCTGTGGTAAGGCGAAACGCCCTCCCACCGCAATGCTCAGTCGAGATTGCTCTTTAGTGGCACCGCTAAAGGGCGCTGAAAACTAAGGCATGGTCAGACCCTGACTTAGTGAGCTGCTGTGGGCCTTTGACAGAATTCATCTTCTTTTTTATAAAGCAAATACAGCCTTGTTTCAGTTCCTACAACGTAACCAATTGGTGTTTACGTATTAATTGTGTGGCAAGGTGTGTAGGAATTGATCGTGCAAGACAAATGCGGCATTATAGGGTGTTATATGCGGGTTTAAATAAGAATGTTGTGTTGTGTGTTGGTTAGGGGCGGGCGGCGGGCGGCGAGCTGCAGGTGCCCCGGGCCCGCACTAAAATTTTTGTACTATTATACGGTATTATCATACTAACAGATGATATTTAGGACAGATGAACATCCCATCATCTCACGAGACATTAGTGCATATCTTGAATGTATTAAAAATTGCAGTAAACTATACCTATAATAGATAATGAGAGCAAAATGAAATCGTGTACATACTTTTTTTTTCACCTTTTTTTATTCATCTTCTCCTTATTCCTGGAATTTTTGCTGGCTTTAAATTTTCACTCACTGTCCCGGAATCGGCCCCACCTTAACGTTATATGGTGTATGGACGTCCTATGCAAAAATATATATGTGGTCAAAACCTGCTTTGAACGTCAAACTTGTGATGAAAACAGCTTTGGCGGGGGAGAGCGGTGTATCCTTGCCATAAGTGTTTGGTGAGTGAGGGAGGGACAAATTCCTTTCTTCAGCAGAAAAGTGTTCAACCCTTGTGATAGGTCGAAGCTCCCTAAGCACGCTCAGATAGGCAACGTGATGGCTAGTAGGTTCTCGGACCACGCCCACCCATAGGCTTTGGGGTGTAAGGCGTGAAAAAAGCGCCCGAAATATCGACTGTACAATGGCTTTAGTCGGTGCCTTGGGCCGGGCCGGTACAAAAGCGCTTGAAGACGGGTAAGCGCTCTTTCGCCTTACCTCTATGGCACTTCTCAGCATCTCCCCCCAGGGTCCTACTAAATACCGTAAAACACCCCTTCAACTCACCGTCAACACGAACGGTATCGGGGTCAAAACGCCGTCAACACCTCCAATATACATTTTAAATCGACAAAGAGGCATAGAACTGTAAAGTATGGGCTAAAAGAGAATATACTTTGGGTTTTGAGGTTACATCTTTCTATGAAAATTGGGATTATTTCACGCGAAAAAATGTATCTTTTAACCCAGCATAGCCGTTGGCCGCCATCTTGCCTTCTCACCTAGCCGATGAGTTCAAAAATTTTGATTTCTTTGTTTCTTCTTATTCTCATTTCTTATTCTTAGTAGGACAAAAATAAAAAAAGGGTGGAAAATGAGGCCCAACTTTTATACTTAATTAGGCCTAACTCAAATATAGTACTTAGTATTTTTTTAATTGTTTTTTTCCTAAATATCGAGGCATTGGCATGATTGGCCAACCGACAGCCGCCTTGCTTTCGGGAGGGGAACTTGGTCCAGCCAATAATCCTAGTTTAGGTAAAAAAAAAAAAAATTAATACTCATTACAAATGTATTACAAAGCCTATGAGCTATCAGAAACTTTATGTCCAAACTCAAATCCAAACCTCTTCTATTAAAATGTAAAAATTTAAACAAATGATAGAATCTGCACAACCGCTGAAGTGCTGTCTGGATACTAAAATTCTTTCCTACTCAAATAGGCCTTTGGCAAGTTGTACTTTCAATAAATGCTGACTTATTACTTAAAATAAATTTGAAATAACACAACTCACATTTTTATGATCCATGTGAAACCATCACCACTCAGCCATCAGCTGCAGCAAGGCGCCCTCTGTTGGCATGATAATTGCATTACCTGCACACCCATACATAAATGGTACAGTCCCAAGTTAGGTGAGAAGGCAAGATGGCGGCCAACCCAACGGCTATGCTGCTTAGAGATAAATGTTTTTCCGCGTGAAATAAACCCAATTTTCATAAAAGAAATTTTAACCTCAACCAAATGTATATTCTTTTTTAGCCATACTTTACAGTTCTATGCCTCTTTTTGTCGATTTAAAATGAAATATTTAAGGTGTTGACGGTACCGTTTGTGTTGACGTGAGTTGACGGTGTGTTTGACGGTATTTAGTAGGACCCCCCTTCAGTACTTCTCAAGGTATCCTCTAGTACTTTCTCATGTTCTTCCTTCCTCCAAGTCTTTGTTTTGGGTGGTACAGAGGTCGCCACTATAGTCTGTGTTTCTCTATTTTGTGACTTCTATTGGTACACTCACTATTGCAGCTCTTCCTTCTCCATACTCCACTTTGTGTATATTTTCACCCTTATATTTTGTCCTTATCATAACTCCACCACATCTGTCCCTTCTGCACATTTTGTAGTTATTACTTATCAACACTTGGTCTTCTAAGCATTGAGCCCTGTTAGACACCCCACGCCTGGATTTTTAGTTAAAAAATAATCTCTCCGTTCCAGGCTGCTTGGTATCATCACATCTGTGTCCGTGTACATCGTCAGTCGACCGGCCGTCGCGTGTGGTGGCCAGAGTGTTGGTGCGGTGGAGGCTGTGGGGCCGGGCGCAGCATGAGTGGCCGGGAGCAGCAGGATCATCTGCCTCAGGGTGGGGAGGCACAGGGGTGATGGCAAGAAACACCTGGGAGGCAGGCAGCTCAGGCCACAAGGCACACAGTGAGCTGAAAGTGCCAGCAGTGTGACAAAACATTCAAACACAAGAGTAAGCTTGAGAGACATTCCATGACGCACAGTGGTGTTAAGAATTATGAATGTTTTGAGTGCGGGAAAAGATTGCTAGAAAGAGTGACCTCACCACACCACCCTGATACACAGTGGTGTTTTAAAAATTATAAATGTTTAAAGTGTGGTTTGGGGAAAAATTTACTACAAAGAGTCACCTCACCGAAAAAACCACCCTGAAAACACAGTGGTGTTAAGAATTATGAATGTTTTTTGAGTGTGGGAAAAGATTTGCTAGAAAGAGTCAGCTCACCACACAACCCTGACACACAGTTGGTGTTAAGAATTATGAAATGTTTAGAGTATGGGAAAAAATTTACTACAAAGAGTCACCTCACCGAACAATCCTTGACACAAAAGTGGTTTAAGAATTATGAATGTTAGAGTGTGGGAGAAGATTTACTACAATGGGTTTCCTCACCACACACACCCTGACACACAGTGGTGTTAAGAATTATGAAGTTTAGAGTGTGGGAAAAGATTTGCTAGAAAGGGTGAACTCCCCACACACCCCTGACACACAGTGGTGTCAAGAATTACGAATGTTTAGAGTGTGGGAAAAGATTTACTACAAAGAATGACCTCACCCGACACCCCTGACACACAGTGGTGTTTAAAAATTATGATTGTTTAGAGTGTGGGAAAAATTTACTACAAAGAGTCACCTCACCGAAAAACACCCTGACAAAACAGTGGGGTTAAGAATTATGAATGTTTACAGTGTGGGAAAAGATTACTACAATGGGTTCCCTCACCACACACACCCGACACACAGTGGTGTTTTAAAAATTATGAATTTTTAAAGTGTTGGAAAAGATTTGCTAGAAGTGTGAACTCACCCACACACCCTGACACACAGTGGTGTCAAGATTACGAATGTTTAGAGTGTGGGAAAAGATTTTACTACAAAGAGTTTACCTCACCAAAACACACCCTGACACACAGTGGTGTTAAAGAATTATGAAAGTTTAGAGGGTGGAAAAGATTTACTACAAAGAGTCAGCTGACCACACAAACCCTGACACACGTGGTGTTAAGAATTATTAATGTTTAGATGTGGGAAAAAATTTACTATAAAGAGTGACCTCACCAAACACACTTTAACACACAGTGGGGTTAAGAATTATGAATGTTTAGAGTATGGGGAAAAGATTTACTACAATGGGTAACCTCACCAAAACCACCCTGCCCCACAGTGGTGTTAAGAATTATGAATGTTTAGAGTGTGGAAAAAATTTACTACAAAGAGTCAGCTCCCCCACACAACACCCTGACACACTGTGGTGTTAAGAATTATGAATGTTTAGAGTGTTGAAAGATTTACTACAATGGGTAAACCTCACCAAACACACAGTGGTGTTAAATTATGAAAAGTTTAGAGTGTGGGAAAAGATTTACTAGATGGTAACCTCACCACACAAAAACCCCGACACACAATGGTGTTAGAATCATGAAAGCCTACAGTGTGGGGAAAGGTTTACACCACTAATGAACTCACCAGGAAAACACCTTTAGACCCCACTGGCTTGCGGGAGTTCAAGTGTGATATTTGTAGCAAGTTTTTCAAGACATAGGGTGATATTGCCAACACATGAAGATCCACTTCTGAGGTGGCGTGTTGGGGGTGGACAAGTTGGTTTGTACCTGTGCCTGTGGGAGTGTGGGCCTGGTGGCAATGGGTGGTGTGGTGGTGGCAGTGTGTTACATTTGTTGGGGGCAGCCGTGCCCTTGTTGTTCTGTGGGGAGTATGAATGGCCCCAGCAGTTGTTGGTTGGCAGTGCAGGTGTGACTTTCATAAATGTATCCAGGGTTTTAAAGGGTTCTCTTCTGATTGCCTAAAAAAACAGTCTTTTCCACGCATAATTACACTCCTATTTCCTGCTGGTCACATATATGTATATCGCATAAACCTTACTCTGTCTCTTCATCATTGGACAGCCGCAGGAAAAGTTATGACAACTGCATTAAAAGACAAGTCCAAATTGTCTACAAAAATACAAGACAAGTGCGACGAAGTTAGAAAAAAACGAGGCTAAAAAATATTTACACCTGTGTCTATTTCATGCAGGATTTTTTCCCTAGAATGATCAAAGAAAGTATCCTGGAAAGATGAAACATGGTATACTAGTGTGAACATTTCCCCCAAATATGAAGGCTTAATACAATAAAGGGAGAAATTTGCCTAAAAAGGGGATAGCTAGTGTCATTATGGCAATGGGTCAAAAATAACTCAAACACGATGGAAATAGTTATAGATAAAGCACCATGAGTAGAATTAATAACATTGGAGTTGTTACCCTGAACAAAAGTAAAACAATGAGGCAAATACAGGAGTTCCCATACTTACGTACGTTCGGGGGTTTGTACTGAACTTGCAATGTACAAAAGTTAGTCCAGCATTACCTTTGTCAATACTGAACACTGCACACACACCACTGTCCCAAAGAACAAAAGTACACTACACTTATAGCCCAATATTACTCAACAGTGCCTATATTTTATCAGCTAAATGGTCTATACAGCTTATAGCCCAAAATTACTCAACAGTGCCTATATTGTATCAGCTTAAATGGTCTATACAGCTTATAGCCCCAAAATTACTCAACAGTGCCTATTGTATCAGCTTAAATGGTCTATACAGCTTATAGCCCAATATTACTCAACAGTGCCTATATTGTATCAGCTTAATGGTCTATACAAGCTTATAGCCCAATATTACTCAACAGTGCCTATATTGTATCAGCTTATATGGTCTACAACTTATACACAATATTCCGTTAATTCCAAAATCGTCGTCGGAAGCAAAAAACGGTCGGATGGCAAGACTTTATTCTCGAAAAACCCAAAGAATAATAAAAAAAATAAAAATTCCGTAACAACGCTATTCATATTCATATTTCATATATTCAACGCGATTTTAAAAGTAACGGCCTATTGACGTAACGCATTTCTGGCCTTGTAGTGTTGTGTGGTTACGTCTGTCTCACACTACGTAGAGAAGTCCTCGCAACACAAAATACTCCGTAACGTAACACTCGTAAGATCGTAATACTGGAGATCAGTTCTTTTCTACGCTTTCCTAATCACTGTCACACATCCGTAACACTTATAAATCTTCGTAACACATTTACCAGTCTACGTAACGCACTGTAATACTTTAACCCTCGAGGCACGTGCTATTTCCATTGTAATTTTGTTACCATTAGACGAATTTGTAGTGACTATAAGCAATGTTTTTATAGCTATGACCTGTTTAGTATCCTTGTCCACTAACTACTGTGGTGTATATTCAGTGACTTTTCGTTATTTTATGGCTAACAAAAGACCCTTTATATAGCCAAGGAAAGATCTGGGCGTGAAGGGGTTAACACGGAATTGGTGACACAAACGTATGGGGTTTTTCCTTCCCTTGTGACGTAACTGTTTATAACGCAACACACAGACCACCAGGGGTTCCGTAAAAAACCCCATGGCGTAACACATGCCCCGTAACACATCGAAGCCAGTTTTACGTAACACAAAAATTGGAAAAAATGCGAGAAATTTTGTCAATTTTTTTTATTTTCAAACTTTTACAAAAATTTTTTTCCCACTTCACTTTTTATATTTCAAATTTTTTAAAACTTTTAATACGTCAAATTTTTCTTTTGTTTTTATATATTCTATTTTTTATTTTTTATTTTTTCCCCCGTCTTTTTTTCTTATACTACTACTACTACTACTACTAATCATAATAATGATAATAATAAAAACAATTCTCTTAATTATAATTTTAAACTGTTTTTCTATTTAAATAATATAAAAATTTTTTTTTTTTTAAAATGTAAAAAATTTTATAAATTTGTTATAGTTTTGTAATATAATAAAATTTAAAGAGTTAATAAATATAATTACTATTACTATTACTATCTTAATGACTTCAACTACTTCCATTATTTTCTTTATAATTATAGATGGCAAAAAAAAAAGTCAGTTCTTTCATAAAATAATAATAATAATAATAAATAATAATAAAAAATAATAATATCATTTTGCCTTCTTCTCTCTCTCTCTCTCTCTCTCTCTCTCTCTTCTCTCATCCCCTCTCTTCCCCTTTTCTCTCTCTCGCTTTTCTCCTCTCTCTCTCTCTCTCCTCTCTCCTTTTCCTCTCGTCTCTCTCTCTCTCTCTCTCTCTCTCCTCTCTCTCTCTCTCTCTCATGTTTAGTGTATTACCATGTTGTGTAGCTTATCATTAAGGACGTTATAGTTTAATGTTAAACCCCTATTGGTAACTAGTTGTAATGGGGGAGACAGAGAGTGTTCCCCTCGGCTCTGTGTTAACGGAGAGTGTAACTGGGGACCCGGGCACCGCAACAGACGTGTCGTGTCACACGAATAATACTACCTAACAAACACCAGTGTCTCCACACCTTATTGCAACTGCATATAGGGAGGCTAGTGGCCCCCAGTATACGTGGTGGCAGCGTAAAAAAAGCCTACGTCTTCCGAAGTGGGTTAATAAGAAAAAGACTGAGAAAAAAAAGCCGGTTGGCGGGCAGCTCCTTGTGTTTGAGCGCGAAAACCCGGCCACCTAATTCTTCCACGCTTCTTGAAAGGTTCCAAGTGCCTTAAGTGTTGGTTGGAGCTTAGTGACAGTGAGCAGTGTGTCCTACAGTGTCTTCTGCCTCGTTAAGCTGTTTTTGTGGACGGTAAAGGACTTTGTCACGCCAGGCAGTGTGAAGTGAGAAATGGCGGGAAGACAGTGTGTATGAGCTGTTGAGTGTCTTCACGTCAATCTTTGCACGACTTCAGAGGATTACTACACCTAGCTGTCTCTACACGTCTTCAATCTCTGCACGTCTTCAGAGGATTACTACGCTTGCTGCTCCACACGTCTCCAAGTGGATTATTTCTCCACACATCTACAAGTGGACGTTTCATGGGACCGTAACTGCAAGCGGGGAATCTCTTCGCATTCTCTCCTTCATCAGAATTTTCTCACCCCAGGAATTTCTTCATCCCTAAGTGTACTTCAATATCCTTCCTTTGTGATCCTTTGTGATCGAGGGGAGATAGGGTGCGGTGAGCGCCAAAAGGTGGTGACGTCAGAGCAACCTGCTCTGGGATTCGTTGCTTCAGTGACGTCACGGGGTTTATTGTGAGATGAGTGGCTAGAAAATACGTCACAGTTTCTGGAGCCATATTACTGGCTCCGGCACCAAGGGTTTTCGCGGGCTCTCTAGCATTTGTTGTGAGTGGCGGAAATTGCGAGGAAGAGGAAAGAGTTACCATATCTCGCAAGGGCGTTGAGCGAGTGTTCAGTTGCCAGACTCGTAAGAGTACTGAAAGTGTTACCAGTTGTGTGATGCCAGTTGTAATTATTACACGTTGTAACAATAATTTTGTGCAGGTTACGCAAACAACGAAAACAAGGGTTCTTAGATAATAGTAGTGTGTAGTAAGTGAGTAATTTTGTGATTAGGTGTAAAGTGTAAAGTAATTTCCTACTCTACTTATAAGTTTTTTTGGCTCAGCTACCCCTGGAAAAGTTCGTTTTCAATAGCGAGCGTGTTTACATTTTAAGGGGTAACTCCTCTAGTTATCCGTGGGTGTTATTGTTTCATGAAAAGTTGTAGTCAAAAGTAAAGTTGTAATGAGCGCCTTCAAGTTTTTGTAAGTGTAATTGGTGTTGTCAGTGGTGTAGGGTGGACCTCAGTGTAGTTAGGAGAGGTCATTTATGCTAATTGTATTAGCAAATGTCGTTGAGGAGTGGCACATTTTTCTCGCTATATATGCCTTTCCCAGAAAACTTAGGAGCCAGCTCTGAAACACAAGAGGCCAGCTCTGAAACACAACAGCTTCACACCACTACTACTACTCCTCCTCCTACTTCTCCCACAAGTACACCTACTTTACCAAATATGGCTACTCCATCAGTGCCAACTATTAAACTTCTCCACCAGGATTCTTCCATAACTAGATTTTCGGGGGAGGAAGAGTCCCGCCCAGCACTGTCATTTATACAACAGTGTGAAGATGTCATGCAGAATAGTAATGTAGCTTCAGGAAGTGAAAAGATTTCTTTTATTAGATCTCAATTGAAGCCTAGGTCATTAGCTAGCGACATGATGTGCGCGTCAGGCCTGGATGGAAAAACATTAAACTATGAGTATGAGGTATTTAGGAGAAATTTTTTGAAGATATTTGGGGTGGCTCAGCATAATGACTCCTTACAGTGGTCTTTTACGTATGCTGAAACATTGACCACACAGTTGGGTAGTGCTGGCAGGTTGCGAGGTCAGGCACGTGCTGCTAATATAGCTTCAGAAGCTATGGAGGCTTTAAATCTAGCTCAATGGTTTGAAAGTGGTCACCTGTCAATAGAGAGATTTAAACTGATTCTAGAATTTCAGTATTATATCACCTTTTTAACTCCACAAGAGCGTCGTATCGCTTCATCTCTTGATTTTAAGCCAGGTATTATATATAAGAATATAACCTTCTAGAATTGTCTACTAAGATCACTAAGCGACTACGTGGAAGGCCTAAAAATTCATTTTCACAAAATGAGTCCGTAGCGACGGTGTCAAGGGAGGCTCAAATTCATTCATCCTTATAAGCTGTGATGAAAGCGTGAGTCATAAGCTGGGATAAAAGCGTGAGTCACAAGCAGTGTTACTATTAACCTATGATTTTTCTCAACAGTGACCAGCAAGCCGTTCTGCTAGTTAAGCCTTGACTGCTTTTCTAGTGGGGGAGACGAAACGTTCAGTCCCCCCTTGCCTCTTCAGTGGCAAGTCTGTAGTGATGCTAACATTCGTAATATATGGCGCCTGGCGACATTATTGTAGTGGCGACTATAGTGTTATTGACGGTACAGCCCAACACGATAATATATTCTGTCGTAAGAGAGTCACTGATCGTTTATATACAAGGCCAGTATCTTTATAGAGAAGGAGATCGTTTATTCACAAGGCCAGTATCTTTATAGAAAAGGAATGACCGGCATATTCCCGTTTTCTGGAAGAGTATGTGGCGTTTACTCTTGAACACGTCAGGTTAGGTTACGTTAGGTTACGGATAGGATAGGTAAGGTTAACCTTCAGTTAATGACGTAACTGTGGGTGGGAATCACAATGAGGGTATTTTTGAGACAATCCTATGGTTAGTTTCGGAGCTACAGCCAAGCGTCTTCACTCGGAAACCACAGACTCCCATAGAGAACGGGAATATGCTGCCTGCTCAGGTAAGGTGACGCGGCTCCACCCGGGACCGGGGACCAAGGAGGACCTGCTAATGGGGGTAATGGGGGGGACCCCCAATACCGCGCGGGGTTAATGAAAGAGTGCCATGGATGTCCTGTCATCATACACTGAGAAGACTATACTCGCCGCTCGTTAAGTTGGCGAAAATAGGACCCCTTCACTCCTCCCTTCCGAACGCACGGGATTGGCTGAGGTGTTTGGGTGTTGGGTGAGAATGCCTTACTCCAAGCTCCGCCCTAAAGCCCCAACCCCAACACCTCAGCCAATCCCGTGCGTTCGGAAAGGGGGGGTGAGAGGGCCCAGTTTTCGCCAACTTAACGTGAGGCGACTAACTATTACATTACACAACAGAATATTATAAGGTTAGGATACAAGCGTGGAGGTAATGTTCACAGTAGTAACATTCGAGCATGAATTTGATCAATAAAACGGATATATGAACAAAGAAAAGTATATTTGAGCAGAAAAGCGGATGTACGAGCAAAACAATGAAAATTAAGCAAAATAAAAGCAAGTATATACGTAAATAAAAACGGATATTAGAAGAAAAACCCGTATTAACAAAGAGAAAGGCGCATATTTGAAGTTAAATGCGTATAATCTAAACAGGAAAGAGTATGTTTGAGAGAAAAGGCTTATATTTGAAAACCAAAGCGTACATATGAAGCAAAATGTTTACAATGGTGCAAAAAACCGTAAACTTGTCAATTCAGGGAAGACGTCGATATAAGATCAGATAAATGATGACAAATGAAGAATGATGCCATGATAAGAGACTTTGTTGACACTGTTTGTTGTTGGCGACGGCGGGGACAATTATACGGTAAGGAAGAGGCGGAGAGTATTTAAGGATGAGGAGGCGGTGGGATGGAGGATAAGCGGCTTAGTGAGGTGAAGGAGGGCAGGGAGGATGAACACACGGAGGAGAAAAACCGATAAGCTGTGAGTGAGAAGAGGAGGAGGGAAGAGGGACAAAACTATGAGCCTACCAGATGATAAGAGATCGGCAGGCTGAGAGAGCGAGATAGGCTGAGGAACATGCGGGTTTCTTCAGCCACTAGACGATGGATTTACAGTTGCTCTTTGGATGGACTTGAACTCGGGACCTTGTGCTCACCTATCAGGCTCTTGTCGATCGCGTTAAAGATGACCGAAAAAGTTGCCCCCGGCAGGATTCAAACTCGGGACATCGACTCACCACTCCAAGACGCTAACCACTCGGTCACCGCCTCCCCCGTACATACAACTATACTATATGTATATATATATATATATTGTTGTATAAGTTTTGGTGTGTGTGAGTCTGTCTGTGTGTGTGTGTGTGTGAGGGACAAAACGAAATGCAAATTACCGAGCAAAACTAAATGATACCATGTATAAATCACATTACGAGGACAAATATAAGTCACGCGCCACCCCCCCCTCCCCTTCCTCACCTCCTCTACCCTCCCTTCCTTCCCTCTCTCCTCCTCTACCCTCCCTTCCTTCCCTCTCTCCTCCTCTACCCTCCTTCCTTCCCTCCCTCTCTCCTCTACCCTCCCTTCCTTCCCTGTACATAAAACGCGCTGTCGCAAACCGCATTTCACACACACACACCCTCACACTTCTCATGGGCGGCTGTGAGGAGGTTGAGCGAGGCTGTCAGTGTCACGCCCCTGCCTCACCCCATGAAGAGACGCCCACTCGAGGTCCTCACACACAAGACAGGAGCGCGTGTGAAAGCCTCGTGGGTAGCACTTTCAAAGGTGAGCCACGCGTGTGTGAGCAGCGGGATGCCAGCAGGGGGCGGGTCGTCTACTGTCTCAAGGCAAAGGTGTCAGGAATAACATGAAGACTGGCGGGAAATTAGCGACACACGGCGAGGCTGGCTGGCGAACAATGGCTGTGTGTCTGTCTGTGTGTGTGTGTGTGTGTGTGTGTGTGTGTGTGTGTGTATTCATCTAGTTGTATTCATCTAGTTGTATTTTACAGGGCCAGAGCAACGCTCGTATGGCCCCGTCTTCATATCACATTTTTATCATTCATCCTTAGTGGTTAGTGTTGGCCGAAGCCACCACCCCGGGAGGGGGGTCACAAACCCCCGACTGACACCCGGTACCCATTTACTGCTGGGTGGACAGGGACTGGGGCTTTAAGGAAACAGCCCATATGTTTCCGCTCCGCCCGGGGATCGAACCCGGGACTTCTCGGTTGTGAACCGAGCATGCTAACTACTACACTACGGAGTACCCTAATATATGTGTGTGTGTGTGTGTCTGTGTGTCTGTCTGTCTGTCTGTCTGTCTGTCTGTCTGTCTGTCGCTAACCTTCTGTTCGCTCTCTTGCCATCCATTTGTGGAGCTGTATTTGATGTGGCTTTTCTATATATTAGTTGTACCCTGCAACACACACACACACACACACACACACACACACACACACACACACACACACACACACACACACACACACACACACACACCTTTACGGATTACCCTCGCCTTAAGGGAGTAATGGCCCCAGCAGTTGTTGGGTTGGCAGTGCAGGTGTGACTTTCAATAAATGTATCCAGGGTTTTAAAGGTTTCTCTGCTGATTGCCTTAAAAAACAGTCTTTCCACGCATAAGTTACACTCCTATTTTCTGCAGGTCACATATATGTATATCGCATAAACCTTACTCTGTCTCTTCATCATTGGACAGCCGCAGGAAAAGTGATGACAACTGCATTAAAAGACAAGTCCAAATTGTCTACAAATATACAAGACAGTGCGACAAAGTTAGAAAAAAACGAGGCTATAAATATTTACACCTGTGTATTTCATGCAGGTTTTTCCATAGAATGATCAAAGTATCCTGGAAAGATGACACATGGTATACTAGTGTGAACATTCCCCTAAATATGAAGGCATTAATACAATAAGGCAGAAATTTGCCTAAAAAGGGGGTAGCTAGTGTCATTATGACAATGGGTCAAAAGTAACTCAAACACGGTGGAAATAGTTTTAGATAAAGCACCATGAGTAGAATTAATAACAGTTGGAGTTGTTACACCTGAACAAAAGTAATCATTGAGGCAAATACAGGAGCTCCCATACTTACGTACGTTCGTGGGGTTTGTACTGAACTTGCAATGTACAAAAGTTAGTCCAGCATTACTCTTGTCAATACTGAACACTGCACACACACCACTGTCAAAAGAACAAAAGTACACTACAGCTTATAGCCCAATATTACTCAACAGTGCCTATATTGTATCAGCTTAAATGGTCTATACAGCTTATAGCCCAATATTACTCAACAGTGCCTATATTGTATCAGCTTAAATGATCTATACAGCTTATAGCCCAATATTACTCAACACTGCAGTGCCTATATTGTATCAGCTTAAATGGTCTATACAGCTTATAGCCCAATATTACTCAACAGTGCATGCCTATATTGTATCAGCTTAAATGGTCTATACGTAGTGTCAATGGTTCTTACTATTACCATCACCACTGACTGACTGACTGACTGGCTGACTGACTGACTGACTGGCTACACTAATGCAATTCTGAGACATGTTGGAGGGATGAAATATACATGAAAACCACTGCAATAGTTATAATTACGCACAGGTTTGTACGCATCTCTGAATGTATGTAACTTGAACGTTGGTAATGAGTTAGAGGTAGAGTTCCGTGCTGGGTTTTTTTGCCATTTTTGTTGCAAATCACTACCGTAGATAACAGTAAAGTCGCCACCTGCACTAATGTCGCCAGGCGCCATATATTACGAATTATAAGCCTCACTACTGCTGTGTCTGTGCCACTGAAGATGGTACACAGTAGTTTATATCATGACTGTATAATCTACCGTTTCAGCGTTGTTTTATGCTTTGTAGCTGCAAGTATATGTCAATACAGAAGGAATGAGAGAGAGAATAGAGAGAAAGGAATGATGAAAAAGAGAAGGCGAGAGAGGGAAGAAAGAGAGAAGGGAAGGGAGAGAGAGAATAAAGAGAGGAAGGGAGGGAAGAGAGGGAGAAGGGAAGGGAGAGAGAGAATAAAGAGAAAAAGAGAGAGGGAGGGAAGAGAGAGAAGGGACGGGAGAGAGAGAATAAAGAGAGGAAGGGAGAGAAGAGAGATTAAAGAGAGAAAGGGAGAGAGAGAGAGTAAAGAGAGAGGAAGGGAGGGAAGGGATTGAGCAAGTTGCTGGCAGTGACTTTGTAATCAGCTGTTTGGTTTGGACCCAGAAACCCGACGGCGAGCAAAACAGTATGTTATTTTAGCTGTTTTGACCAATTTCTACAGGACTAACGGGTACAGGACAGTGCACAAGGTAACTGTAGATACTTAGGCAGCTACAGGTATACAGGCAACCTAAATAAACCCTTAAATAACCCTAAGATAAGGTAAAATAAGAACATTTTAATAACATGGCGTATAGAATCGGGAAATATTTTGATACTTTTTGCCGAAACAGTCGTGTATTTTAGCTGTTTTGACCCATTTTCCGTGGATTGTCGGCTACAGGACAGTGCACAAAGTAACTGTAGACACTTAGGCAGCTACAGGTATACAGGCAACCTAAATAAACCCTTAAATAACCCTAAAATAAGGTAAAATAAAAACATTTTTCCTAACATGGCGTATAGAATCGGGTAATATTTGTATACTTTTTGCCGAAACAGTCGTGTATTTTAGCTGTTTTGACCCATTTCCCGTGGATTGTCGGCTACAGGACAGAGCACTGAGTCTGTTAGGTAATCCTCTCTCAGGACATTATAGATGGCTTCACATGTTTCAGGTACTATAATGCTGAGGCTCTGCTTCGATATCCTGGTAGAATATTGTAAGCTCGTATTGGACCCCCCCGCTGCAAGGAAACGTAGTGTAGCCTCCAGACGAGCTCCTGGCGAAATGCTTTGTCGTAGCATAGTGTCCTCCTTACAAATGTAGGGCTGTATTTTTCTCAGCAGCTCATGGAATGCACTGACCGGCATTCTAGTATAATTTTCAAAATCTTTCGGGTCTTCAATCTCCAAATCCGGAAAATATTTGTACAACTTCCTCGAACATTTCGTCGAGAAAGCCACTCCTTACACCATATCTTTTTCTGTTTCTTTCTCAAAAGGTTTTTTTTGGCAACACATGCAGCTATACACTCCACAATGCTGTTTCTTGCGTCAGCTGCTCAGCGGCGTCCATGCTCCTCCCGTCGACGTTAAAGCTGACTGGCGCGCTGCTCGCATGCGCGAGCCTCACTATCCTCGTGAGGCTCGCGGCATATTTTAGAATAGGCCACGATACAAAATTCGTCGTGTTCTCGTTGTTTTCTATGGAGCTGAATGGCGCGTCCGCCGTGAGGGATGGCGGTGAGGCTTAGTGTGGACACAAGGCTGGTTTTTCAACACGTTGCCATGCCTCACCGCCAGCCTTATCACCCCTAGTCTGGACAGGCCTTTAGACACCACGCCTGGATCTTTAGTTAATAAATAATCTCTCCGTTCCAGGCTGCTTGGTATCATCACATCTGTGTTCGTGTACATCACTGCCGTTCCGTTTGTACAACATACAGTATTTCCTCACAACATTTTCCTTCAGTCTTTTTTCTTTATACAGTAAAACCTCTCGTATTCGGACCCTCATTATTCGGACCTTCTCCTCCTTTTTTTTTTTTCTTTTTCTTTTTCTTTTTTTTTCTTTTTTGTAGGGGTCGAAATTTCCTAGCTATATATACACATATAATTATTATTTTTTTTTTTAGGGGTCAAAATGTCCTAGGTAATATTATATACACCTAGATTTTTTTTTTTTTTTTTTTTTTTTTCCAGGGGTCAAAATTTCCTAGCTAATATATACACCTAGAATTTTTTTTATTTTTTTTAGGGGTCGAAATTTCCTAGCTAATATACTATACCCCTAGAATTTTTTTTTTTAGGGGGCGAAATTTCCTACCTAATAATATTTATATACAACTAGATTTTTTTTATTCATTTATTATTTTTTTTTTTTTTATACATATCCCCCATATATAATCCCCCATTATTCGGATCCTTGCATTACTCGGACCACTCCTTGGCCCAATTAGTCCCAATATGAGAGGTTTTACTGAATATAATTTTCTCAGCCATTCATCTAATACTACCTTAAAAAACATGTTGCTTTCTCTTCGTCCGTTCTTTCTTAATTTTTCTGCCTTCCTCTTTCATTTCCTTTCCTCTTCCTTCACGGCTTGTTTTGCATCCACCTCCCTGTCATCATCCGTTGACCTCGGCCTAAGAACTCTCGCCAGGATCTCCTGAGTTGCAGTCTGCCATTTCAATCTTAGTTTGATGGGTCTATCTCTTCCTTCTGCATAAGGTCCCAATCTTACTTTACTACTTCTTCCACTTCATCTTCAAGTCTTGTCTCTTCCTCCTCATCATTCAATTTCATCAACACGTCCTTTATTCACCCTATTAGTCCAGTTATTCACCTCCCCTTTCAGAAGGAGGAGGAGGGAGAGGAGGCCTTGCCAAGTGTGGTGTGAGTGAGGCAGGAAGCAGGGTGTGGGCCCCGCAGGCAGGGGCAGAGTGTCAGGGCAGCGCGTGGCTCTCTGTGTGCTGACTGTCACCACTGTTGCAGGTACTGAGGTCACAGTCCAAGACCCGGCTCGCTGCGGCATCCCCGGGGGTTCCCGCAGGACCGGCCGTCGCGTGTGGTGGCGGGAGTGTTGCTGCGGTGGAGGCTGTGGGGCCGGGCAGCAGCATGAGTGGCAGGGAGCAGCAGGATCAGTCTGCCTCAGGGGTGGGGAGGCACAGGGGTGATGGCAAGAATCACCTGGAGGCAGGCAGCTCAGGCCACAAGGCACACAGTGAGCTGAAGTGCCAGCAGTGTGACAAAACATTCAAATACAAGAGTCTGCTTGAGGCACATTCCGTGACACACAGTGGTGTTAAAGTAGTCGTCCAGACCCATTTTTTTTTTGCCTAATTATGTTGAATGCACATTCAAAACACCTAATCCACCAAAAATAATTGATTTCCAGCCTTATTTCCGTAAAAATACGACTTTTGGTAAAAGGGCGCGCGAAAAAAAAAATCTTTCCCTCCCACAGGGCTACGACTGTTATTGGATGACGTCAGATAGGGATAGAGCTCCAATGTAACATCTTTAACACCTGTCGGCAAATGTTATGATGAGCGATTGTTACTATCGTGTCGACAGTGAAATCGGCACTGTGACAGAATTAGAAGTAAGCAGCTCAATCTGAGACCGAACTAAATGACGTCTGTTCCGCGTATATGAGGAAAACGACCTCAGATAGTCAGGGGATCCCCAGCCCTATATGTTTGAGCCAGAGTAACGAGGTGGATGAACAGGTGTTAGCAGAGCCTCAGGTTCAGCAGGAGGACCTGGCACTTCTCCAAAAAACACGGATTGGTAAGGTAAGGATAAAATTGGTAAATTTGTGTGTGGGAATTCACATGAAGGTACTTTCGAGAAAATCCATATGGGTTAGTTTTGGAGCGTTACAGTCAAACGTCTTACTCGGAACCACATACTACATTAACTATAGCATAGGAGTTGGAAAATATCGTGCGGGAAGGCAGAAAGTGTGACAGCCAAGGGAGTGATGACAGATTTGTGATGCAGACTGCCATCAAACCGACTTAGACAGTCTGCATTTGTGTGTCCTAACCAGTCTCCAGTCTGGCCCAGTGGCGTACTTAGTATCTTAAATGGGTGAGGGCACTAGCAAGCGGGCTAAGGGACATTCTGATGCCCACATAAGAAGGGTCTAAGGACTCATTCTACGATCCGAATCAGTGTGGGTATTAGAACATATCCAGAATACGGCAAGCCATGGCCAGTTGGGGGCGGGGGTCACAACTCGAAATTTTCGTATTTGTATGCGGCACTGATTATATGCCTGAGCGGAAGATGAATAAGGTCAAATTGTGAATAAACAAGCCTTAATCAATTTAAAAATAATGTTATTATTCGATTATTTACTATGACACTTCTTGCACCCACTTTCCATATAACCAAGTGAGGGCCTGGGGACTGAGGGCACACTGTACTATACTATAGTGGCAGTGTACAGTGATACACTATACACACGATAACTATATAAAATTTGTACAAAGAATGTAGGAACAGACGAGACATTTTATCAACCACTTATTTTAATATAAATATATATATATATATAATATTATATATATTATAATATATATATTATATATATAATATTCTATATATATATATATATAATATATATATAATATATATTAACATAAAGTGTTGCAATAAATGTCTGGTCTGTTGTCTACATTTTGCACCTGGTTATACATTCATTCTGAGTATTTACTTCACATAAAACTAATTTGCTAATTTGTTCTCAAGTATGTTACCAATGTAGATATATATATATATAATATATATATAAATTTATATATATATATATATATATTATAGATATATATATATATATATAATTTTAATATATACTTATATATATTATATAATTGGTAACATATTGAGAAAATTGCAAATATTTTAATGTGAAGTACTACTACATGAATGAATGTATAACAGTGCAAAAAATGTGACAACATGCCAGACTTTTTAATCAACACTTATGTTTAATATATATATATATATATATATAAATATATTATAGATTATATATATATATCTATATATATTATATATATATATATATTATATATATAGATATTTGATGAAAACTAGGTTCCCCTCCCCTTCATACAACCCTTGTTCTAGCCACATATAACATCATATGATAACAGTTTACAGTCAGACACGCTTTTTGTATATTTTATCAATTGTTATAGAAGGTTTTCAGTTCGTTTATGGATCTGCTTCAAAAATGTGTATATTTCAACTGTAGTTTATCGAGCACTATCTCTTTTCAGGTGCCGGTGTGGAAATTTGCCAGCTAATTGCCACAACAGCTAGGGAATGTGTATGTTCCAACCCGAATATTGTCAAAGCAAAGGCGAAGACTCCAACATCCCGCAAATGCCAATGTTAAGTGCATCACACAGTGCACCCAGGAATTTCCGGCGTGTGTCTTAAAAACCCTTGGGCATTGGAGGTTGCCTCCTGAACATACAGAGCCACAATGGTAACCTGCCAGTCAATGGTCTCCATCTGAGTAGGTATTCATAACATACTTACTCAACAATATACTTTTTATTTTCCTTGCAAAATGGATAATAACAGTGAATTTCATGTTGTAGAAAAACAGTGGACATTGTTGTTTGCTTGATTGATTTAATGCCTAAAAAGGTGAATTGCCAGACACCAAGAGGTCATAATGGCATTGGCAAAGCCATATAAAGGGGAGGGTTAAAGAATAAAGTGAAACGATGAGGGAAGGGGAAAGAAACGGAATGTTACAGCAGGATGGTTCTATCAGTGTTTCTATCATATGAAAACTGATGAATGTCCACTTCATGATTCGAATTGGTAGTGAGGACAACCTCTTAGAAAAAACGTTTGTGGAAGAACGCACCACAGTGAGCCATTGTTTGTTTGACATCCAAATTTTTCCCATGGCAGTCAGTTACATGCAATCAATCAATCAATTTGGGCATACGAAAAAGGGCGGCGTCTGCCTTGCCCACCCGTACGGCGCCACTCCCTAGTAAGCCTCCAACACCCTGGACCTTGGCTTAAGCCAGGAGAACCTCAAAGAGTCACAAAGGCTTTGCTCCTCGTGCAGCGCCTCGACGCCATCACAGGACCTCCGGTCGCTCAGCAAGATTACTGCATCATCGGCAAAACAAGATCAGTGATGCCTGGTGTTGCCGAGGATGCTCCACAATCACTTTGTCTACAACTTTGCCAAATACCCAGTCCATACAAGTGTTTGAAAAGTGATAGGGGCAAGGACCACCCTTGCCTAAATCCTGTATTTACAGGAAAGAAGCTGGATATACTACCAGTCCCCCACACTTCACTTCACTGCACTCTCAGTCCGCAGAGTAACAAACCGTTATCAAATCAATAGTCCGTGCAGGAATCCCGCAAGTCGCAGAAGATCCCCCAGGTGACTCACGATGCACACGAGTCAAAAAACGCCTTCTTGAGATCACCATAGGTTGCAAGCATCCCCTGTCGAACTCACGTCGGCGTTCC
Source organism: Chionoecetes opilio (assembly GCA_016584305.1). NCBI lineage: Eukaryota > Metazoa > Arthropoda > Malacostraca > Decapoda > Majidae > Chionoecetes > Chionoecetes opilio. The sequence goes on from JACEEZ010023267.1 coordinate 37,057, forward strand.
ACCAGGACACGACAGCGCTAGGATAATACGGTCCGTTGTTGCTTACCAAGGTGGGAACCCAGTACTGCTGAGGTCTCTGATGCTTCAGCAGAGGAATGCGGATCATTGTCAGCAATAGATGGGCAAGCTACCTTGCCTAGCAACGCTGAGCAGTGTAATACCGCGGTAATTGTTCAGTCCTGACGGTCCCTTTCTTCCCTTTGCCAGATGGGACGACCAGCCCCCTTTTCGCAGTTTTGGAGGAATGAATACCTGATTGCCGACATAACGGCAGCAGACACATGCAACCCGCGGATCATGGCCTCACCCCCGCTTTTGAGGAGCTCCGCACTGATATTACAAACACCAGCTGCCTTCCCACCCCTCAACTTTGCTACAAGCTCTCTGACTTCATCAAGAGAGGGTGCGGTTTTGTCAATGGGAGATCGGCAATCCACTACCACAGACACAGTAAGTGAGGCAGCTTAGCTGAAAAGAAAAAGGGTGTTTTCAGTTTTAGTCGAAATAAAACATGGCTATGGTTATTAAACCCATAAAACACAAAGATCCATTCCCGGTAACAGATTATTTGTGATATATTGTGGGCGACATATGACTTGCAGGCCTAGTTATTTATAGCAGGAACATTTGGTAATCTTGCAAAATTCAAAACAACACAAGTTCGGTACTGATCTGGTGTGAATTGTTTTGTGGGCGGGCATTCAGAAACTAATGTAAAATTTATGATGCACCAAAGCTAATGGTTTATGGTAATATTAACTACTAAGAAACGGCGAAATAAATGATCAAGGTTGATTGACCAATGAAAACAAAGGTCAGATTTTTTTCAAACACAAAAATCTTATTCAGATACGTATTCAGTTTTATCTGTAAAATAGTTGTCAACATAATTACAAATCTTGAACCTAGCAAGTACTATTCTAGGTCCTTTTTTCCCGCCCTAGTTCTCGGAAGGAGCTTATTGGTTGAAGGTTACTGTTATTAATACTTTTTTTTTGGCGGGGTCTGGGGGTGAAGGGGGGTTATTTTAGAGGGAGAGGGGCCAAAAGTGGCAGTGCAATCTCGTCTCCCCACTATTATTGCCTCGATGTACTTTTTAGGAGGTATCATTAGAATATAATCTGTTTGTAATGTCTGTTAAGTCGTATAGAAAATGGCCAATGACAATACTGTCACAAGTGCTCTCTGCAGTTGTTAATAAACTACACCCTAGTGGCAAATACTCTCCTGACATAACGTGCCCCCCAGATCCCCCTGCTAGTTAACTGACATAGACCTGGTCATTGCTTACGCAACCTAAACTTACTTGGGGGTTTTCTTCCCCGGCAAGTACCCCTATTGTGTCATTTTTTTTTTCATTTCCGACGCCTGTTTAGGGGTTAGAAATACTGGCAAATAAAGTTTTATGAAAATATTGCCGATGGAATAAGACACGTATTTATACACCGTCCTCACTTATAGACTGTTTTATTTGCTGTAACCGGAACTTGTCGCATAGAATTATCGCTGGACGACAACGAGTGTTCCAATTTGTTCACGTCGGCTTGGGTGTTCCGAATTTTTTTGGGCGACTGTTCCGGTTTTTTATCTTGGATGTTATATTACTGCAATATATACATTTAACACAAACTTTTACTGGAACTATGCCGAATTAGGATAAATTTTCTAGCGTTTGCAAAAGAGCGAGTGCATAGGAGATAGAAATTAAACTAACGTAACCCCACCTTTTACCTCACTAACCTAACCTAACCCACCTTTTAACCTAACTTAAAGTCAAATTCAGCATTAAAATGGATCCACGGCAAGGAATCATGAGGGGATGCAAGTCATAAGATGGAAGAAGAGTGGAAACATAGAGGAAGGTATTTACTATGACAGCGTTTACTCTTGTGAAAACCTCCGGTAATCTTACGGTTAGGGTTGATGGGTTTTATGAACCATATAGTAATAACTTTGTGGTGGGATCACAATGGCGGGTATTTTTTGAGAAAAATCCATGGTTTAGTTTCACAAAGCTAAAGCTAAACGTCTTCACTCAGAAACCCACATACTCCATCATAAGGGGGAGTTGGGAAAATAAATGCCTGCCCGTAACACACTTGCCTTTCTCCTCCCAATAAGAATTTCATATCTCCCAAAGTAATTATTTGTGACGGAGCTCATTGAGAGGAGAGGATGTTTCTTAAAATTCTAATAAGGACAACCGAACCACCCACAACTCCAATTCTGTATGGAATTCTGGTCGCTATGTAAAATAATACTTTTTTTTCTTCCACACCTCCAGATCCGCGTCGGATACCTCTAAAATATAAAAGTGGGGGAGAGATGCCCTCCCCCCAATAAACGACCCGCCCCTGGACCCCCTTCAAAATTATAATATGGTTAAGGACTAATCTCCTCACTAGAACCTAACCTACCACCTCACTAATACCTCCTAGGCGAGACCTTCCAAAAAAATAATTACTAACCTCAACCTTTATCCTAACCAAATCCTGGTAAAATTTTAGTTTTTTTTCCTGCAATTAGAATTAGATCGGAGCTTTTTGGTTAAGGTTTAGGTAAGGGTTAGTAATATTAGTTTAGGGAGTCCACAGGGGAGGGGTTGAAGGGGGCATCCTCCCTCACTTTTATAATTACTTGTAGAAGTATCTGAAGGATATGTGAAGCCTGTCGATTAAAAGATAAAATACTATAATAAGGACGGGAAAGGAACTCTAGAATTTTACCAGAATTAATATCGCAACGAGTTCCAGGTCAAGCAAATATCGAATCGACAAGTTGAGGATAGTTTCTAACTACGTGTGCCTTGTAATGCATTGAACTGCAGTAGAACTAAAAATGGTATTATTCTAGTGTTTGCCCATACTCCCCCCCTCCCACAAAACCAGCTTGGGACCTTCGGGACTGCGGGATATTTGGCCTGGGGGTTACAAAATAAGCGTCGCAACAAACATAGTTTTTTGAGTTTTGGGGTGTTGAAAAAATTCAATAGAAACTAGGAAAATTCTTTGGATTTCTTCTGAGTCAAGAATGGTGTAGTGCCGATCCTCACAAGGAATGAGACCGAAGTGTCGAGAACCCCCCCCACCCGCGGCTAGGAGGTTTAGTTTAACTATTTGTTTAGGTAGGGTAGGTTATATTTGGTTAGGCTAGGTGTAGATTGGTTAGTTTAGGTTAGGGTTAGGGTATCGACAACCACTATCGGTGGGTCAGGCCCCATGGTAGGTTAGGTTAGGTTTAATTGTTGGTTAGGGCAAATTTCTCTAGATATAAGGGAATTTACCACTAGAATCTAGGGAACTTTATCCCCCTCCACAACTCTTAAATTTTCGTTTGGCCGATGCATAATTTGTTCTCCACCGACATCCATTCCCCACGATCCCCAAACTTGTTGTGGGGGAAGTGGGAGAGTATGGGAAACACTATAATTTTACCCTAAAAAGCCACTAATAAGGGCGGGATAAGGACTCTAGAATTTTTCCAACCAAGGAACATAAGCCACGAGAGTATGAATACTGATAATACTCATTGACAGGCTTACCTTAATTTACGTTCCTTCTTTCCACCTTCCTGCAGCAGATCAGCGGACGTTTAGGAGCGGGTGGTCTAGTTTGCTGAGCATGAGCTGGTGAGACTGGAGACTTGCGTGAGTACCGGCTCGACGTCGGCCCACCATGCCCATCCAGAGTCCCTGGCAACTTGGCACAGGTGCCAGGGGCGGGGGTCAAGTTCTTAGCTCATCTTGTTTTGGTCGAAGCAAGAGTGGAGCAGGGTGCACCCTCCGGGTAGATTGTCGGGACCGTGAACTTATCTTCAAACTCCAATTTCGTACATTCCTCATAGACACTTTTCATCAGTTTGCTGTACAATCCCGCTGGAATGACACTACAAATCCTTTGCAAATGTCACTTCCCTTTCCACTTTTGCATTTGGTCCGCCGCAACAAAACCTCTTCTAACATTTAACGTTTTGGTATCAGTAGGAAACTTGTGGCAAACTTTCCTCTCGAAAGGCACAGCTGTCTTCTGCACCCTAAAGGATGCAGGAATCTGGCATATCGCAAAATAATCAATCAGAAACACCCAAAAATCTTAAAGTACTATATATATCCTGTTTTACTTCTCTGAATTTTCGGGCGGGAGAGCTTTCACTATTCCTACGTCCCGACCTGATTTTAGTGGCCCATCGTCGGAGTATTTTGAGAACCGGGGATTTTGAAAGATTTGATTGCGATTATTTAAAAGCGCTGACTGGATGCAAAAAGGAGACGTATTGTTGATATACTCGTTAATGGCTATGATTTGATTCCCATTAAATCGGGAATGATGAAAGTGGTCTGGACGACTACTTTAAGAATTATGAATGTTTAGAGTGTGGGAAAAGATTTCCTACAATGAGTTAACCTCACCAAACACACCCTGACACACAGTGGTGGAAAGGGAAAATTAGAATGTTTTAGAGGGGTGGGAAAAGATTTACTACAAAGAGTGACCTCACCAAACACACCCTGACACACAGTGGTGTTAAGAATTATGAATGTTTAGAGTGGTGGGAAAAGATTTACTACAAAGAGTGCCTCACCAGACACACCCTGACACACAGTGGTTTTAAAAAATTATGAATGTTTAGAGTGTGGAAAAGATTACTACAATGGGTTCCATCACCACACACACCCTGCACACATTGGTGTTAAGAATTATGAATGTTTAGAGTGTGGAAAAAATATTACTACCATGGGTAACCTCACCCAACACCCCCTGACACACAGGGTGTTAAGAAATTATGAATGTTTAGATTGTGGGAAAAAAAGGTTTTATAACCCTTTCCCTGAACTCACGAAACACACCTGACACACAGTGGTGTTAAATCATGAATCCTAGAGTGGGGGAAAAAAGGTTTTATACCCGTTGAACTCACCAAACACACCCTGACACACAGTGGTGTTAAGAATTATGAATGTTTAGAGTGTGGGAAAAAAATTTGTAGAAAGGGTGTCCTCACCACACACACCCTGACCCCACAGTGGTTTTTAAAAATTTTGGGAATGTTTAGAGTGGGAAAGAGATTTATACAAAAGAGTGACCTCACCCAAACATACCCTGACACACGCGGTGGTTAAGAACCATGAATGCCTGGGAGTGTGGGAAAAGGTTTTATACCCGTTCACAACTCAACCAACACCCCTTTACACACACTGGCTTGCGGGGTTCAAGTGTGTATTTGTAGCAAGTGTGTTCAAGACAAAGCCTGATAGGGCCAAGCACATGAAGATCCATTTTTTGGAGGGGTGTGTGTGTGGACAAGTGGGGTTTGTACCCGTGCCTGTGGGAGTGTGTCCTGGTGTGGCAATGGGTGGTGGTGGTGGTGGTGGGGGCAGTGTGCTAAATGTGTGGTGGCAGCCGTGCCCTTGTGTTCTGTGAGGGAGTAATGGCCCCAGCAGTTGT
>JACEEZ010023267.1:47500-57500 GCA_016584305.1 Chionoecetes opilio
AACGTGCGTCGCGCGGAAGTCAATGGCCTCTTCGTCCCAATGACCTAAATTTAATGGGTGTTACTAGCGAGTCTCTCAACATTTTAGGTATTGTTCGCCTACCCATCAGCTTAGGAAAAGGCACATCTATTATGCGTTTGGATTTTTATGTAGCTTCCAACTTCTCCTTGCCCACGGATGGGTTGTTAGGGTTGAAATCGCTCAAATCCAATCGTATGGTGATTCATCCTGACATCAATATGATCAAATTTCAAGGAAAAGGCTTTCAAGCGATGAATCAACCCATGCGCCTGACTTCCGAGTGTGGACTAAATCGCAAAGTAAATCTAGGTACTTTACCAGCCCAAACTCAGGCCGTACCTGCCCTTCAGAATGTAAATTCTACCCAAAAAGATAATAGGGAGAATTGGAAAGTTGTTAATGCCACGGTATTAGGGGACCACGAGATACCCCACCGTGTGGCCATGCACATTCCCGTGTCAGTCCCCAAAGCTACCGTAGGGTGTGACATCTGCTTTGAAGGCCCTAGTCAAATAAAAAGACTAGTTGTGGAATCAACTCTGAGCACGGTTCGTGAGGGACACAAGACTGTCGCCCTTGTGGTCAATACCACCGACGGTCCCATCAAATTAAAACAAAGGGTCCTCTTAAGTAAAGCACTAGCTTATGACGCGTCGGTTGTAGCAGAACCTTTGGAACTCCCAGCTACTTGTATTTCTTCAGTATACAATAATACACTCGAAAACAAGCCGGCTCCTGTACAAACCTTTGATTCACTCGTCACTGTAGTGGACTATCCTGAATTAAAGCCTTCACTGTTAGGACTTTTACAACAATACCGTGATGTTTTTGCCATGCCAGGAGATTGTCTAGGCGTTACTGACCGAACAACACATCACATTAAATTAAAATCTGGTACCCAGCCGGTCTATATTCCAGCCTATCGACTTCCTCACAGTCAGAGGCAAATAGTCGATGAACAAATAAAAGACATGTTGGAACAGGGTGTAATAGAAATCACGATCACCGTGGAACTCGCCCTTATTTCTCGTTCCTAAAAAGGACAGAAGTTACAGATCTGTAATTGATTTTAGGCGGGTAAATGAAGTAACTGAGGACGATAGGTATCCTCTCCCTGTTTTAAGTGACTTGTTGATGGCTCTAGGACCAGGTAATACACTTTTCAGTAGCCTTGATCTTCTAAGCGGTTACTGGCAAGTACCGATGGCGCCCGTGTCAAGGGAAGTAACTGCTTTCAGCACTCCCAGCGGACATTTTGAGTGGCTTAGAATGCCTTTTGGGCTTAAATCAGCCCCTATCACTTTTCAAAGAATGATAAATACCTTGTTTGCTGATATGCTAGGAAACAATGTATATGCATATCTTGATGATGTGATCATTTGTAGTAAGGATTCAGAGTCTCATTTTGCCACTTTAGAAGCTGTACTCCTTAAGCTTAAAGAAGCAGGTCTAAAAGCTAAAATCACGAAGTGTGAGTTTCTAAAAGCTAAAATTTCCTTCTTAGGACATGTCGTCGATGAGGACGGAACTCACACCATGAACGATAAAATTAAAGCAATTCAAAACTTCCTGCAACCACAGAGTGTAGACAATGTCCGTTCTTTCATTGGATTGTGTGGCTATTATCGGCGATTCAGTAAAAATTTTGCCGCCATGGCATCGCCTCTGAACAGATTGTTAAAGAAAGATATACCGTTTCATTGGAATGCTGCACAAGATAAAAGTTTTCAAGACTTGAAATTTTCCCTAACCAACGCACCTATCTTGGCGTTTCCAGATTATAAGGCTCCTTTCATCATGTATACGGATGCGTCTGCCCTGGGCCTTGGAGCGGTTTTAATGCAACCTGACGCAAGCGGTAAAAATCGCGCTGTTGCATATGCGAGTAGAACCTTAAATCCTGCCGAGTCAAATTACCCTGTCGCTCATCAGGAGACGCTCGCTGTTGTCTGGCCTCTCAAACATTTTAGGGATATTATCTTTGAATATGATATAACTATATTTACAGACCACGCAGCCGTCACCGAACTATTTAAGGGAAGAAACCTTAGCGGTAGATTCGCGCGCTGGTACCTAACATTACAAGAGAGTTTAATCCAACGTTTAAATACGTGCCAGGTCGAGCCAATGTAGTGGCTGACGCCCTGTCTAGGGATGTACCAGTAGGATCCGTGGGAGAAACACCCCCTGTTTTACAAAATTTAGCCATTCATGAATTAGCCAATGCCCAGCGTCAACATGACGTGTGGAACAACGTCACATATGCTCTGGAATCAGGTGATGAATCAAATTTACCAAAATTAACAATTCCTTTCTCACAATTTTTTTTGTCCTAGGCTCAATTCTCGGCCTGATATTGTTTTTAATATATATATAAATGACATTACACGTAGCCCCAATTTATAAAATTTCTTACTTTTCGCAGATGACACAAATATATTCATAACCGGGAGAGATGTTAATGAATTGAAAATTACACTAAACCGAGAATTAAATCACGTAGCAAATTGGATCAAATGCAATAAACTAACACTCAATATAGGTAAAACAAATTACATGATTTCACATCCCTTAATGACACAAACACCCCATGTAAATATAAAAATTGATAATCTAATTTGAAATCAAGTTAATGCAATAAGATTTTTAGGTGTCATAATTGATAACTCTTTAAAATGGAAATCTCATATATAATGCTTAACAACAAAATTGTCTAAAATAACAGGTATAGTGTACAGGATTAGAGACCATGTGAATGATGACAGTCTTAAACAAATATATATTTCACTAGCATATCCATATCTATTATATTGTTGTGCTTTATGGGGGGGAGCTTATAAAACATACATTGATCATCTTTTTGTTGAACAGAAGTTGATACGCATACTATCTCGCAGCCAACGCTATGATCAGACTCACCCTCTCTTTATAAGCTACAAATTATTAAAATTACAAGATGTTATACACCTACAGACATGCTTATTTTGGGGTATGGGGGGGCCTTGTTTTTTTTTTCCCAATAAATTTTAATTCTAATGAATAGATCGATGCCCACAAAGAAGAAAAAAAATTTTTAAGAGCCCCATGTGTGAAAAAAGGTAAACCCCCAAAAGGGAAAGTATCCTATTCCGAGGACCCAAACGGGGGAAAACCAATTTTCCGGAGAAAAAGGGAAAAAGAAAATTCCCACGGGCTGGCCCTAAAAAACAGACTCAAAAACATTTTATTAGCTAATTAAAAATTATATTTACCGGTAATATTTCTATTTTTTTATTTCTGGGAAAAGACACTTATTTTCAAAAAAACTCATTTTTTGTGATGTAATTTAAAAAGGACTCATATAAAATCCCTAGGGTTTAGGTGCATTTATTCTTATTAAAATTTTTAAAAAATATTTTTCATTTTTTGCAAATTTATTATATTATAATTTTTTGGGTTATAATTATTATTACTATAAATAGTACATTATTATTAAAAATATTATTATCATCATCATTTTTTATTATTAATAAAATTTATGGGTTATCATTATTATTTTTTAAAATTTCTTTAAATTATTATTATTATTATTATATTTTTTTTTTTATTTTTTTGATATTATTAATTTTATTATTTTAAAATTTTTTTATTTAGTATTGTTATTATCATTTTACTATTTTACATTGCTTATTGGTATTGTTTTTACTATTATTATTATTATTTCTATATCATTATCATTATCATTATCGTTATCATTATTCCCAAATTTATTGCTTATATTTTTCATTATTTTCATATTTTTTTCCCCACAAAAATTTCATTGTTTTTTTTAAAACAAGTAACCCATGGTGGGGGGGGCCCAACAACAGGGGGTCGCTTATATTAATTATTTTATTGTAGGTCCGTAATAGACCCTTGGCTCAATGGCCCTTTGGTTTTGCTTTTATTATTATTATTATTATGTATTTATTTTAGGGACATTCACCTGCGCGGGTTTTTTCCACCGCCTTTACACTTCAAGGAACCTATTTTTGAGGCCCAACGAAATATGCCAATCCCACTGACAGGGGGCAGTCATTGGCTTTGACCCCTTGTGATTTTGTCAAAAAGACCCGCCCCCTGCCCTCTCCCCCACCCTCCCCTCCCTCTCCTTCCTCCCCTTTTCCTCTCTCCCCTCTCCCATTCCTTTCCCCCTCTCTCGCTCTCTCTCTTTCTTTCTTTTTCTCTGTTTCTCTCTTTCTCTCTCCCCCTCCTCTCCCTCTCTCTCTCTCTCCTCTTCCCCTCTCTCCTCTCTCTCTCTTCTCTCTCTCTCTCCTCTCTCTCGTCTCCTCTCCGTCTCTCCTTCTCTCTCTCCCCCTCTCTCTCTTCTCTCCCCTTTTCTCTCTCTCTCTTTTTTCTTTTTTTTTCTCTGTTGCTCTCACTCTCAACTCCCCTCTCTCTCTTCTCTCCCCCTTTTTCCCCTCTCTCTCTCTCCCCCTTCCCCTCTCCTCTCTCTCTCTCATCTTCTCCCTCTCTCTCTCCCCTCCCCTCTCCTCTCCTCTCTCCCTCTTTCTCTCTTTTCCTTCTCTCCTCTCTTTTCCTCTCTCTCCTTTTCTCTCCCCTCTCGCCCTTCTCCTCCCCTTCTGGGTTCTCTCTCTCTCTCTCTCTTCTCTCCCCTCTCTCTCTTTTCTTTTTTCTGTTGCCCTTCTAAATCTCTCTATCTCCTCCTATCTCCCCCCTCTCTCTGTCTCTTTTCCTCTCCTCTCTCTCCCCTCTTCCCTCTCCTCTCTCTCTCTCTCCTCTCTCCTTCTCGTCTCTCCTCTCTCTCTCTCCCCCTCTCCTCTCTCTCCCCCTCTCTCCCCCTCTCTCTCCTCTCCTCCCTCATTCTCTCTCTCTCCCCCTCTCTCCCCCTTCCTCCCCTCTTCCCTCTCCTCTCCTCTCTCTTTTCTCTCTCTCTCTCTCTCGTCTCTCCTCTCCCCTCCCCTCTCTCTCTCTCTCTCCCCCCTCTCTCTCTTTTCTTTTCTCTCTCCTCTCTCTCCTCTCTCCCCTTCCTCCTCTCCCCTCTCTCTCTCTCGCCCTCTCTCTCTCTCCCCTCTCTCCCTCTCCCCTCTCTCCCCCCTCTCTCCCCTCTCTTCTCTCGTCCCCTCGGTCGCTCGCTCGCTCGCTCTCCTCTCTCTCTCTCTCTCTCTCTTCTTTTCTCTTTTCTCTCTCCTCTCTCTCTCTCTTCTCCCTCCCCTCCCCCTCCCTCCTCTCTCCTCCCCGTCCTCCCCTCTTCTCTCTCTCCTCCAATCTCCCTCTCTTTTTCTTTTTCCCCCTCTCTCTCTCTCTCTTTTTCTCTCGCTCTCTCTCTCTCTCTCTCTCTTCTCTCTCTCTCTCCTCTCTCTTCTTTCCCTCTTTCTCTCTCTCCCCCTCGCACCCTACATTTAATGAAAACAAAGGAAATAATATTGAAATTTCCTTTTAAACCCAAGTCATCAAAACATTCAGGGGTTCCCGTTATAATCAATATTTTAGATATTTCAATTCAACTTTTGTGCTGGGGGAAGAAACAACAACGAAAAGTCACGTCACGGGTTTGTGTTTCCCTCCACCTTCCTCGAATGAGGAGGTCCCCATCCTTTGGGGCCCCCCCTCACCACGAGCTCGCCCTCACCCCCCCCTCCAAACCTCTCCAGATCTCTCTCTCCCTCTCTCTCCTCTCTCTCCGCCCTTCCCCTTCTCGTTTTCTCTCTCATTTTCCCCTCTCCTCCCCATCTTCTCTCCCCTCTCTCCCTTTTTTTTTCTTTCTCTATGTCCTCTCCCCTCTCACTGTTCTCTCCCCTCCTCTCTCTCCTCTCTCTCCCTTCTCTCTCTCTCTCTCTCCCCTCTCTCTCTCTCTCTCTCCTCTCCCCTTTTCTCTCTCTCTCTCTCTCTCTCTTCTCTTCTCTTTTCTCTCTCTCTCTCTCTCTCTCTTTTCCTCCCCTTTTTCTCCTTCTCTCTCTCTCCTCTCTTTTTGAAAAAAACAAAAATAACAGACAGGGGGCCCAGGGAAAAGGAAGGGGAAAGGAAAGAAAATTTTGGCTGCTATGTTTGCCCGGGGGTTGGGGGTGCAAATTTCCAAACACCTAACCCCTTTCCCCCCATCTCCCCCGTACACTCGACTCCTTTCATCTTTGTGTGTGTGGTTTTGGGGGTGTGTGTGTGTGTGTGTGTGTGTTGTGTTTTTTCCCCCTTATTCCCCCCTAAAAACTTTTTCTGTGGAGTAAATATGATTGTGGGTCCCCGTAAATTAAGCGAGCATTTTGATGGGGCTGGACAGAAAGTGGAGCGGGGTCCTTTTTTCGGGGGGCAGCTTGGGGGCCCGGGGTGTGGAAGCTCCGTGGGGGGCCACGTTTTTGTTGCTGAGAGAAGTGGTACAGGGAATTAATTGTGGTTTGGGGTGTGTGCTTGATTTTGATTTATGATTGTTTGGGTTTGTTTGACTTTTTTGAAAATGTTTTTTGACGGGCCCGTGTAACCCTTTATGGTGTAAATGGTGTGTGTTTAAACGGGGGGCGGGGGTAGCCTGGTGTGGGGTTTTGGGGTGAAATGTGTTGACGGGCGTAAAAAGCCTGATGGTGGATGGGGTTGTTTAAAACGGGGCGTTGCCTGGTTTTGTATTTTGTGAAATGTGTTGACGGGGCGTGAGCAGTAGCTCAGCGATGGTGGTGTGCTTAACTTTGGCGAGTACCCCGGGTATGGGGTGATGGAGTTGGAATGTGGTGATTGGGGATTGATTTTTTGAGACACAAAGGGCTATCATAGATTTATTACTTTGTTTCTTACATATAGTTTTTGAAAATAAAAAAATTTTTATATAAAAAGTGAGAAAATATTTGCCTGGGGGTTTTGTGAGAGTGAGGGGGGGTTTTGTGAGAGTGAGGTGGGGTTTTGTGAAGTGAGGTGGGGGGGTGAAAATCTACTCCCAAACGGCCGGCCCGGAAAACTTCTTTTAAAGGGAGAAGAAAGGCACATTGATGGTTTATTGCCCCAATTTTTCCCTGTGCATGTTTTTGCAGAAAGGAGCTGCAGTGTGGTGAAGTGTGGCTGGGCCGTAAAAAGATTTTTGGGGGGCCTGCCCGGGGTTGGAATTTTGATATTTTTTGTGACCAGGGGAAACCACGGGGAACCCCTAGCAAACCCTGCTCCCCTGCCAAACCTGCGAACCCCCTGAAAACCCTTTCCCACAGTGTGACTCTGCCGGTTACTATCTCATGCACTTCAGTACTTGGAAAAAAAACCCCCTCTGTACACTCCTATTTTAAATGATGGGGGGAAAATGTGAGCGACTTTATGGTCTCTTTGGGGTGAAACCCCCCATAAAATGTACCAGGGAAAATTTTAAGAAATTACAAGAAATTTTTGAAAATAGAGTTGATTTTCTGGGTTTTAAAGGAGGATTTTGCAAAAAGGGGGGGAAAATTAAAGTTGGAAAAAATTAAATAGACTTGGGTGTTTAAAATTTAAAAAGCGGATGAAAAATGAAAAAAAGGGAAAGGGGTGTGGAAGGAAAACCTGGAGTAACGGGGGAATGAAGTGACTGATAGTGAGCAAGCATTATCACAGAGGCTGAGGTTGATGGAAATGGGATGGGTTGCAGAGAGAAAAAATGTGGCAGTAAAGATAGAGGCGGGTTTGAAAAGAGAAAATTAGAACAAGGCAGGGGGTGCAAATAAAAAAAGGGAAAGAGACAAGGGTGGTCAAGGGGAAGTCAAAGGGGGGGAAAAAAAGTTCTTTTTTTGTGCCAGAATTTGTGGGGGAGGAAGCGGGAAAAATTACTTATTTAAATTTTTAAAAAGGTTTGGCAATATTGAGGGGTTTTGGATTTCCCCTAAATATTAAAAAGGGATAAAGGTAAAATTTTCATTTTAAAAATTTTTGGGGGGTCAAGTGTTACAGGGGTTAGAATTAATCCCCCCTTATCAAGTGCCTACCACCCGCCGTCACGGGGGCTGCTTAAAAGGGTTTTTCACCAGACCCTAAAAAAGACTCGGGAAAAAAAAAAAAAAAAAGTAGGGAATTGGATAGGGATTGGTATGAAAAAAAGATCCATTTTGTTTTCAAAGTTTGGGTTGAATAAGTATTAAAGGGATTAAAATGTTGTCTGTAAAAAATTTTAAATAGATGATTTTTGATTGTATTCTGAAATTGTGGGAGCATCTAAATTTTGGGTTTGAAGTATTTGGGAAAAAGTGGATGATGCAAATCTAAACGTAAAACCGGGATGAAAAGGGGGATTTTTTTAAGGTTCAGGGGATTATTTAGGTTTTAAAAGGTTTGGGAAACAAGGAAGGTGAGACCACTTAATAAAAAGGGTAAAAGGGGCATTAGGGATTTGCCTGCTCCAACAAACAGGAAGGGCTGTTGAGTTTTTTGGGGGGATGAGGGGTTTAAATTTAGGAGATTTTGTAAAAAATTTTTCTCAGCATTGCACTCCCCTTAATTAACCAGGTTGTTGGTAAAAAGATAAAAAAAAAATTTTGTGGGGAGCGGGGGACTGTAAAGAGGCTTTCAAGAAAATTAAGGATATTTTATTTAAAATGCTCCCATTTGATTCTCCTGATTATGACAAGACTTTTAAGCTGATGTGGTTTCCAGTGGTGGGGGAATTGGAGGGGGTGTTTATGCAGGGAGGGAAAAGGATTTTGATCATCCCATTGGATATTTCTCAAAAAAGTTATTGTTATACCAGGGAATTATAGCACAAATTTGGGGAAAAAGGCCCTTTGGCCCCTTTATTTTGAATTTATATAATTTTGGGTATAATTGTAAAGGGGCTGCGATGCCCTTTCAAGTGTTTACGATCCCAACCCCCTTGTTTTTGAAAATAGTATTAAAAATTCAAATCAAGGTTGGGTGAAATGGTTTTCACTGTTGCGGAGTTTTGATTTTTTTGGTTTCCCATGTTAAAGGGAAGGGTAATGTGAAAAGCAACGCCTTTCACGAGGTTTTCCCGTAGGGTGTGAGCCCCCTTTAAAAGAGAACTCACATCCTTTTCTGGGGAAAGGGGGGGGTTACCCTTAGTCCCCCCCTAAAAAAATTTTCTGTGGGTTTATATGATTGTGGTCCCCCTAAATTTAAACGAGCATGTTGTGAGCTGCAAAAGAAAATGGAGCGGGGGCCCTTTTTTTTTCGGGTGGGGCAGCTTTTGGGGGCTTTGGGGGTTTAAACTCCTTTGGGGGGCCACGTGTTTTTTTGGGTGAGAGAGTGGGACGGGGAATTTTTTGTGTGTTGGGTGTGGGGCTTGGGCTTGGGGTATGATTGACTTTGGGGATTGACTTCGGGATGTTTTTGACTGGCGGTGGGCCTGATGGTGTGGGTGGTGTTTTGCTTAAAAGGAGGCTGTAGCCTGGTGTGGGGGTTTGTGTATGTGTTTTACTGGGGTGGCAGTAGCTCAGTTTGATTGTGGTGCCCTTAAATTTTGGGGAGTACCTTGGGATGTGGTATGGAGTTGGTATGTGGATTGGTGGGTTGATGTTTGAGACATCAAAGGGCTATCAAATTTATTAATTTTTTTTTCTGTAAAATTAAAGATTTTAAAATATATAATATGTTAAATTTGAGAAGTGAGTAAATAATTTTTCCTGGTGGGTTTTGAGAGTGAGGGGTGGTTTTTGGAGTGAGGTTTGGTTGTGGAGTGAGGTGTGGGGTAAAACCAGCTTTCCAACGACCGGCCCGGGAAACTTTTCTTAAGGGAGAAGTAAGGCACAAATTTATAGGTATTGCAAATATTTACTGTGCATGCTTTTTTCAAACAAGGAGGGTGCAGTGTGGGGGGGAAATGTGGCTGGGGACGTAAAAGATATTTGGGGGGGGGGCCTTTTCCCCCTTGGGAAATTTTTATATTTGTGTGCCAGTGGGCCACGTGGAGCCCTAGCGAACCCCTTCCCACCCGCCAACCCGCCCAACCCTGCAACCCTGGGCCCCAGTGTGAAATCGCCCGGGTTACTATCCTGCACTTCAGTCTGTGGGAAGCTCTGTACACTCCTATAATTTTTTGATG
>JACEEZ010023267.1:62500-77500 GCA_016584305.1 Chionoecetes opilio
ACTATACTCGCCTGGCAGATGACGTCACACAGGAAAACAGTGGCCACGCCCCCCGGACCAAATCATTACCCTACTCTTATACCTATATAATATCTTGGGAAAATTTCAGAAAAAAAATCTGGAAGGATGAGAATTGAAGCAATTTTTTGTGTTCACAGAGGATTGTTCCTGTCCCACTCTTTTGTTGTTTGAAAAAACAGTTTTCTTAGTAACATACCTATGGCGACAATTCACTGCTCTTTAACTTTTACATTGAATGGAAGCTTCTTATTAGGAAAGTTATACACAGTCCTGCTAAACCTTTTCTTTCCTGGAATCAATGTTTTCGTTCAACAGTGGTAATGTTAAGATACCAGTATGAGCTTAAGACAAGTCTGCACATACTGCATGAAGGACATTTAGGGTTTCATAACACAAGAACAGTCAGGACCAGACTTCTGGTCTTAAAATAAGGATTTTAGTGCAGAAACCATTGCCCAGATCATTGCCCTAAAAAAATCTGGTAAGCAAACAAAGGCAATCTCCGAACAAATTGGCGTGTGTCCAAGGAGTGTCCGACGCTGGGTTGCCAAGTTCGACCAGGAAGGTGGCCACACAACCCCTACCCACAAGAAGAGGCCTGGCAAGCCCAAGAAGACAGATTCTTGTTCCCAGACTATTGTAAAGCGTGAATTAGAATCTAACCCACGTGTGACAGCAAGGAAATTAAAAGAAAGCAGCCCAGACATATTTGGTGAGTGTTCTTGTGGGTAGGGGTTGTGTGGCCGCCTTCCTGGTCGAACTTGGCAACCCAGCGTCGGACACTCCTTGGACACACGCCAATTTGTTCGGAGATTGCCTTTGTTTGTTTACCGGATTTTTTTTAGGGCAAGGATGTGGGCAATGGTTTCTGCACTAAAATCCTTATTCTTGCCCATATCGACAACACAGGGGGCTCAAAGGGAGCGGCGGTGTAAGTCGAGAGGGAGCACAAGAGGGACGGATCGCGGAACACAACCTCTCCCTTCACCGGCAAGACAACAATTGACTGTAGTTTCCTTGGCGGGCTCAGAAGCTCCGCCTACTACGCCACTCTGTGTAGGCGGCACAATGCATTGGCTCGATTTTAGGTCCCTCCTAATGTTGAAGCAAAATTCGGCATATATATATATATATATATTATATTATATATATATATATATAATATATATATATATTATATATATATATTATATATAATATATATATATATATATATATATATATATATATATATATATATAATATAATTAGTCCACCTCGCCCTGGGCGGACTAATTTAATGTCGAGCACTGTATATATATATATATATATATATATATATTTATATATATATATATATATATATATATATATATATATATATATATATATATATATATATTATATATATATATATATATATATCTCTCTCTCTCTCTTCTCTCTCTCTCTCTCTCTCTCTCTCTCTCTCTCTCTCTCTCTCTCTCTCTCTCTCTCCTCTCTCTCTCTCTCTCTCTCTCTCTCTCTCTCTCTCTCTCATATATTATATATATATATATCTAGGGGAGGCGGTAGCAGAGTGGTTAGTGTTTCCGTGTGGCGTTCTCGGTGACCTGAGTTCGATCCCCGACGAAAGCTGAAATCCCAAAATCTTTCTGCACCGTCGAGTGGCCTAAGAACACCCACATGCCCTGCCCATTAACTCTACCTTCGATTGCGAATGCATCGGAGGACACAGGGGGGGGGGCGGCATGAGCCTTTAATAATACACCGGCTGCTCCTCCCTTGGCTGCTAGTACTCCGACTAGTATTATCCTGGTGTTACCCTAGTATCCCTAAAAACATTTTCTGTGGAGTGATATGATTGTGGTCCCGTAAACTAAGCGAGCATGTTGATGAGCTGGACAGAAAGTGGAGCGGGGTCCTCTTTTCGGGTGGACAGCTTAGGAGCTGGGTGTGGAAGCTCCGTGGGTGGCCACGTGTTGTTGCTGAGAGAGTGGTACAGGGAAGTAATTGTGTGTTGGGTATGTGATGACGTGGGTATGATGACTTGGGTATGATGACTGGGATGACTGTTGGATGATTACTGTGGTGTGTATGTGCTGTGCTGTCAGGCAGGTAGTCAGCTGACGGTATGAGACTCTGTGTGGTTGTGCATGTGCTTAACGAGTTTAGGTCCTGGTGTGTGATAATATTGTTGGCTGGCGTGTAAGCTGATGGTGTGAATGGTGTGTGCTTAAGGAAGCGTTAGCCTGTGTTGTTTGTTATTGTTGATGGGTGTTAAGCCATGATGTGTGATGGTTGTCCGCTGAACGGAGGCGTAGTTAACTGTCGGTGGTTTGTGTATGTTTGATGGGTGAATACTACTGATGGTAGTTGCTTAACTTTGGCGAAGTAGCCTGGTTATGTGTGATGGAGTTATATGTGGTGATTGGTGATTGATTTTAGAAATCAAATGCTATTCATATGATTTTTTTCTTTTTCTTCTTTTTGCATTTTAATATCTATTTTAAATCAGAGAAGTGATCCATTATTTGCCTGGTGTTGTGAATGATAGAGGTGATGGTTATGAGATGAGGTGTGTGTGAGAGTGAGGGTGGTGTGAGAGTAGGTGGGGTGAAAATTAGTTATCACCGCGTGCCGGGAGAACTCTCTTAAGGATGACGAAGAAGCACATGATAGGTATTCCACAATTATTACTGTGCAGTTTTTGGCAAGAAGGACTCAGTCGGCTGAAGTGTGGCTGGGGACGTAACACCGGCCACTGGCTTCAGTCTACAGCCCCTTGCTACTAGTACCCCGGCTATTACACCCAGCTATCTAGCACCCGAGTCTACACCCACCGCCATCGGTGTGTCAGGGTGGCCCAGCGTAGGCCATGCATCGCCAAGGACTGTTACACCAGTGAGTGCCCAGAGCCCCCGCTCGCTTCCCGTACAAGTTTACCTACCTAATATAATGTTTATCAGTATAAAAGATATACTGTTATCTTCGGAAATGTTTGTTCTATAATATTATAATTATCAAATAAAAAATCGTAAAACACACAAAAGAAATGCCATTATGAGACTTTCAAGAAATATGCATTAACTTAAACTCTTCGCCATTTAATATTTTGCTCGAAAACTTTTTACATGGAGAATATTAATAGAAGCGGAATTTAATTAGCTTTTCATTGATATATTTCGTTTAGTCATAACTGAATTAGCAGCATGCATAAATTAGCGTTAACTAAATATTAAAAATCATGAAATCGGGTAATTTACTAAATAATATATGTTTATCAGTGTACAATATATATTGTTATCTTTGGAAATGTTTGTTCTATAATATTATCCAATAAAAAACCGTAAAACACACTAAAGAAATGCCATTATGAGACTTTCAAGAAATATGCATGAACTTAAACTCTTCGCCATTTAATATTTTGCGAAAAAACGTTTTACATGGAGAATATCAATAGAAGCAGAATTTAATTAGCTTTCCATTGATATATTTCCTTTTCTGATAAATGAATTAGTAGCATGCATAAATTAGCGTTAACTAAATAAATAACATCATGAAATCGGGTAATTTTTTCCCGATTGATGAGATTATTTATTTAGTTAACGCTAATTTATGTATGGTTCTAATTAAGTAAGTAAATCTATTTTGTGTATACTGTTCAAGTTTGTCCAATAAAAGTAGAAAAGAGAGACCAATTGAGATTATCTTATTATCATCCACAAATGGTAAGGGTTAAAGTAATCGTCCAGACTATTTCATCATTCCTGATTTAATGCAGTCAAAATATAGCCATGATCGAGTATATCAACAATATGTTGTCACATTTTGCATCCAGTCACCCGTTTTTAAATGATCCGCATTCAAAATCTGTAAATTCCCCGTGCTCTCAAAACACAACTGTTTATCAGCAGACGACGCACCATGGGTCGGCGACGTCACAACAGGGAGCCTCCCAGCACCGCCTGATACATACATATGCGCGGAGACTCTGAGAAAAATGTAGTACTTGGGGAATTTTGGGTGTTTCTGATATATTTTTTGTGCGATGTGGCATGTACTTGCATCCTGTGTGGGTGCAGCGTGGGGGCTGTGCCTTTACCGAGAGCTTAGCACCCATTTGCAAACTGTGGGGCGACGATATATGTGTGCAGATGTGTGCAGCGGCGGCAAGCGGCGGGGAGCGGCGGGTAGTAGCAAGGCCACCGAGATGAGAGGGCTGCAGTACCCTGGCTACTACCAGCCGCTCCCCGTCGCTCCAAAGGTCTGCACACATATATCGTCGCCGTGTGGGTTGTGAATGGGTGCTAAGCTCTCGGGAATGGCACGGCTTTCTTGCCGTGCCTATGCAGGATGCAAGTATGTGCCGTGTCGCACAAAAAATATACCAGAAGCACCCAAAATTCCCCAAGTACTACATTTTTCTCAGAGTCTCCGTGTGTCTGTGTCGGGCGGGGCTGGGAGGCTTACCTCTTGTGTCGTCGCCAGCAAGTTTCGCGCCACGGCTGGAATGGGGCTGTTGTTTTTCCCGCGCTTTTTACAAAAGTCATGTTTTTAGGGAAATAAGGCGTGAAAATAAATAATTTTTTGTGGATTAGGTATATTGAATGAACATTCAACATAATTATGCAAAGAAAAAATGGGTCTGGACGATTACTTTAAGGCTTAAAGGACTGGCGAGAGTCTCCGAGACATCGGTTTGCCAGTGACCTTAGCGGACTCACTACGGCGAGTGTGGTTACGTGCCCTCGTTTGTGTCACTAAAACCATATTCATTATGATGGTAACAATGCAACAATTGGTAACCCTGGAGTGACCCGAACACCCAGCTTGCGGCGAGTGCGCGGCTGACAGCTATCACCTAACCATGCAGGTGTCCTGGTGTAAGCTAGCCCTCTCCCCCCAGCTACCCAGTCTTAGGGTAGCAAGGGCATTGCCAGTCCTCTGCACCGGCGGACTACGCAGCTGCCCCTGCCGCGCAGCTCCCGGCGCTGCCCCTGCCGCGCTGCCCTTGGCGCTGCCCCTGCCGCGCTGCCCTTGGCGCTGCCCCTGCTGCGCTGCCCCTGGCGCTGCTCCTGGCGTTGCCCCTCCCGCGCAGCCCCTGGCGCTGCCCTTGGCGCTGCCCCTGCCGCGCTGCCCCTGCCGCGCTGCCCCTGGCGCTGCCCCTGGCGCTGCCCCTGGCGCTGCCCCTGACTCTGTCCATGCCGCGCAGCCCCTGGCGCTGCCTCTGCCGCGTTGCCCTTGGCGTCGTCCCTGCCGCGCAGTCCCTGGCGCTGCCCCTGCCGCAGCCCCTGCCGCCGCGTGCTGACTCCTGCCGCCGCGTGCTGATTCCTGCCGCCGCGCGCTGACTCCTCCCGCCCGACGCTGCTTCCTGCTGCCTGACGCTGCCTCCTACCCCTCGCCGCCGCCACTGTCACCGTCAAAGCGCCACTAGCCGCCATGCCGCCTAACGACGACTCCACCATGACTGCTAACGTTGCCTTCCGTGCACCTCCATTCTGCAGCCAGGATCCATCCATGTGGTTCTCAATCTTGCTTCCCGCATCACTGTAAGTCTAACTCAGTTCTCCCACGCCACTGCTCTTCTGCCACCGAACGTGCTCTCGCAAGTCTCTGACGTCATTGGCAAGGCTGTCAACTCTGCGAATCCTTACGAAGACCTCAAGTCTGCCATTTTGTCCCGCCTGGAATCTACAGTGGCTGCACGTCTTCAGGAGCTCCTGTCGAAGGAAGAACTTGGCAACGAGAAACCTTCAGACCTGCTACGACGTATGAAGAAGTTACTCGGAGACAAGTGCACGTCTTTCGACCAAGACCTATTCAAGCAACTCTTCTACCAATAGTGTAGGAGATAGCAGAAAATCGTGCAAATGATGATACAAGCATCAAACTTGGCACACTTGTTCTCCAAGTGATACTAATCAAATCTGCCCGATTGGCCAATTGAAAATCCAAGATGGCCGCCAAATTTGCCTCCCGAAGGTGACGTTTTGCTTAGAAGTATTTGTAGCTGTCCGATTTGCATGATCTAGGTGTGGTTTCCTATGTTTTCAAGCCTGCTGAAGTAGATTTCCCTGTTTATAAAGCACACTGACACATATTTTTCTCACTTTACACATTTGTTTATGATTTTCATACGTTTGCATGGCTATGGGGTGTAGGGGTGTAGTGTTAGAGGTAGTACCTTTGTTTCAGCAGTCAGCCACATCCATTGGATGGACTACTGGCACTGGTCCTCACCACTGGCCCAACTCTCATCTATGGCTCCAAGAAGATGCTAGTGCACGGCATCGGCCACACCCTAGTAAACCGCGTTGGCTCGCGGGCTAAACTAGATGAGGGTAGCACACAGAAGGTCTCTGCGTGTGATGGAGTACATCTAGCTCCAAAACTTTTAAGTGCATGAAGTTGATAAAGTTGTTGAAGGAGTGATTGTCGGTCACTACCAAGGCACATTGGTGACATCACTGCTGGGAAACTCAGCATGGGGTTCAGTGTCAGCTAAGTAAGAAATGTATGCTGGCATCATACTGCAACAACCTACTAGTGTCCCAAGTGCTGCCTAATCATTGAACATTGCAGACCCAACTCTAGCTGAAATGGTAGCTACACATCACCGGCGGGGCAAAGAGCAGTTCCAATCATTCATGGAGGGGCTAGAGGATGAAGGTGAAAGTCCTTTCTATCATCCAATCAAGAAAAACCTTGTTTCTTTCTTCAAACAAGAGCAGGCTGAGGGAATCTCTAAGGAGAAAGTCCTGAAAGACGACTGTCAGCTATATCTCGTACCAGAAAAGGCAGTGTGACTTGCAAGAATTCTTCAAGCACGAGAATCAGTCACACCCTGCATCTCTCAGTGACAGCGGCAAGCTTCATACGTGTCAGAAGTCGCAGCTGGTTGAAATTCTTGAAGCGCAAGTGAACATCCCAGACAGAGAACCAAAGGGAGATGCAATCATCATTGATGGCTCAGCACTTATCAATGCCTTACCTCCACATACTTCAAAGACATTTGATGACTATGCTAAAGAAGACATCATCCCAACGGTAGAATCCTATGGTGCCAGGTACGAGCGGGTGGACGTAGTCTTTGATGTGTACAAGAAGTCAAGTCTGAAATCCGAGACGAGGTCGAAAAGGGGGCAAGGAATCAGAAAAAGAGTGACAGGAACGAGTAAGGCACCAGGTAACTGGCAAAGCTTCCTTCGTGACGCCAGCAACAAGACTGAGCTGTTTCACTTCCTTGCGGAAAAGATGCGTGAAGCAGAGACAACAAGCACAGTCATCGTCACAAAAGGAGAAGATGTCATTAGCAACACAAGGAAGTCTCTGGATGCTGTGTCTTCATGTTGTCATGAAGAAGCTGACAGTCGAATATTTGTACACGCCAGGGATACAACGACTGATGGGAGCAAGTCTATTATATATCATTAAGGCTAATGACACGGACGTGCTAGTCATAGCAATATCTGTACTGCCATCCTTACAGGAACTAGGTCTTGAGAAAATGTGGATTGCCTCTGGCCAAAGAGCTAAGATGCGATGGATATGGTCCATGAGTTGGTTTTTGCAATAGGGCTTGAGAAAGCTAGAGGGATCCCATACTTTCATGCGTTCACTGGATGTGACGTCGTGTCTGCCTTCCGTGGGAAAGCGAAGAAATCTGCATGGCAGACTTGGAACGTATTTGATGATGTTTCTGAAACATTCACTAATCTCAGCCAGCATTCAACATTGATTCGTGATCTTGATCTGCAGAGGCTGGAGAGATTCGTTGTCCTCATGTACGACAGATCAAGCGCAGCCACTGGTGTGAACGAAGCAAGACTAGATCTCTTTGCCCGCAAGCAGAGGCCGTACAACTCAATTCCACCAACACAGGCAGCCCTCAGAGAACATGCAAAGCGTGCGGCCTATCAGGCTGGGATCATCTGGGGCCAGGCAACCATCTCCAATCCAGACACGAGCAGTCCCGCTGAATGGGGGTGGACACAGAAAGGAGAGACATGGCAGATATGTTGGACAACACTACCCCCTATTGCAGCGAGCTGTCGGAAACTGACGAAGTGTTCCTGTAAGAAAGGTTGCAAAGGAAGATGCAAGTGCTTTCAGTCAGAGCACCCCTGCACATCACTCTGCAGCTGCATATGTGAACAGTAGCAGCTGGAGGACCAGTGGCATGGTATGCATAACTTTGAACATTTACTAGCCGGGGCAAAGCTTACGTAATGAAAAACAGACAATCTGGTGGCCATCTTGAAAAATATGTGTCAGTGTGCTTTATAAACAGAAAAATCCACTTCAGCAGGCTTGAAAACATAGGAATCCACACCTAGATCATGCAGATCGGACAACTACAAATACTTCTAAGCAAAACGTCAACTTGGGGCGGCTAATTTGGCGGCCATCGTGAAAAATGGCCGCCATCTTGGATTTTCAATTGGCCAATCGGGCAGATTTGATTAGTATCACTTGGAGAACAAGTGTGCCAAATTGGATGCTTGTATCATCATTTGCACGATTCCTCTCAAAAATTGCTGTTATCTGCCCCACTACACTGCGCGCCAAAGTACCATAATCCTTGATATTTCTTCCTCTGGCCTCACTGCCTTGTGTAGAGTCACAATAACTTTAATTTGCTCTTTTGTTAGGTCTTTCTTGCCACCCATTATGAAAATAATGATGGTTATACCAACGCGCGTCTGTTCAAATTACTGGCGGGAAGTGAGGCGATCCTTTTCAAAATGCTTCGTTTATAATTGACAAGTGGCATCTGAACATTCCTCAATGGTCTTGTTGGACTGCCCGTGCTTTAAACAAGCTGCCATATGTAGGATATCTATCTCAGAAGTCACTAGGCTGCTATGGAGTACATTTTCAGAATTCCCTTATGGGAGCGTCTGTTATGATGCGGCGAACAATACTTTGGCGCGCAGTGTACAACGTCTGCCGCCCACCATCCAACGCAACCTCTTCAGTGTCAAGAGCAAACTCTCTCCCGAAGAAGTTGCCGAGTTGCCGACGAGTTCATGTATTAGCGTAGTGCTTATATATAATATGTATGTGTTAATCGATACTAAGACATGATGTCCGAGTGTCTGAGTGTCTAGTACTGGCGCCTAGCGGATGCTGAATACTGCCACCTTTTGATGACATTATGCTGACCCAAGCAGCCACGCCATCCCATCATGATGACGTGGATAACCTGGTCTTGGGAAACAAGACGTAAACACCTCGCTCACTGGCTCACCGGAACAACAGGTTCCGGCCTCCTTTCCTTATATGCGGCAGACGCAGCGGAGAGGGGACAGACAGAACACAGAGATCACCAGGAGACGTGTTACCTTGCGCTCCTACTCACGACACCTACCTGTGTGTCTGTGTGTACCCCACACCTGGGGGTGTGGAGTACCTTGTCACGTCATTAACTGTTCCCGGCTCTGTCTATTAGACATTAGTTTCATTGGCCGTTACTTAACGAGCTGCGTGACATTATTAATGTATAAATCTCACAGTGTACAGATATGTATATATATCTTGTAATTATTGTTCTGGTACTTTATATTTACAAACCTTATAAAACAACCGCTCGACCACTTTTATTCAACTACCATCTGAAGTGTCTGGCTAGGACGGTATACGCCTACCCATCAACTCTACACTTCTGAGGCAATCAACCCCTACTGTGTCACCAAAAGTTGCAAGTATTCTTACTTGGGTTGACCCCAGTTACCTGTAATTAACAACACACATAAGGGTAACACATGGCGTCTCTTCCCGTGAACACCTCATCTTCTGTCGAAAGCATCGATGTAAAACAGGACACTCAGCAACTCGCCAAGCTTGTGTCTCAACTTACACTACAAGTCAGCGCCATCCAGCATCAGCTCAATGAACGCTCACGTCGCCGTTCTACAACTCCCTACCGTTACCGGCGGCGATCAAGATTTGCTAGCCACTCTAGAGACAAGTCTGGATTCTGATTTTACCACCAAAGGTTTGGGAAGGACGCAATCAACTGCAACACACCATGCAGGTTTGTCAAGACTTTAAACAGCAACGGCGACCACTAAAGGCGCATAGCGTCCGCCATGCCTCGTCAGCGCTGCTCTACGTCTACGATCCACTCTCCAGGAACAGGTTCCTCATCGACACAGGGGCTGAAGTCAGTGTCCTACCTGCAACAGCAAGCCATAAGACACTACCACCAGTCACACACCCTACGCCGCCAACGGTACCAAGATACCTGTGTACAAGCGACAGACGCTGCGACTGGAGCTCAACCATCGCCGTTCCTTCGAGTGGACCTTCTATGTCGGAGAAGTCTCACAAGCCATCTTGGGCGCCGATTTTTTGACACACTTCGACCTCCTCGTCGACATCAGGAATCGCCGACTCCAAGATCCTTTAACTTCTGTCGCGACCTCAGCAGCAAAAACCCACTGGCGAGAGCACTTGCATCTCCACCGTCAGTCCCAGACAAACCCGTTTTCTTCCTGCTGAAGTCCTTCCGACACTCACGCAGCCTTACTCTGAAAACTGGCCCTGCAAAACACCACGTCACGCACCACATCGAGATTACTGGACCCCCCGACTTACGCCAAGGCCCGTTCGTCTAGCTCCAGAACGTTACCAAGCAGCCAATCCGAGTTCGAGTCTCTCCTGGGGTCAAGGTATAAATCCGTCCCAGCTCCAGCAACTGGTCTTCTGCACTACACATCGTCCTAAGAAAAAAGGGTGACATCAGACCATGTGGAGACTACCGTGCACTCAACTCTCGCACCCGTCATGGACAGATACCCAGTACCCAACATTCAAGAGTTCTCCTCTCAACTCTCTGGCTGTACCATCTTCTCCAGGATGGGACCTCGTCAAGGGCGTTTTCACCAGTTTCCCAGTCAATCCAGCAGACATCCCGAAGACAGCCATCATCACTCCGTTTGGCTTGTTTGAATACACCAGGATGCCATTTGGACTAGGGAAAACGCCGCCCAGACTTTCCAGCGCTTCATAGACGAGGTCCTGCGAGGTCTACCCCTTCTGCTTCGCCTACATTGACGACCTTCTCATCGCCAGTTCTGCCCGCTGAAGCACACCGACAGCATCTCCAGCAGATCTTAAACTCGTCTGTAGGACTACGGGATCCAGATCAACACGACAAGTCTGTGTTTGGTGTCCCTTCGGTCGACTTTCTTGGCCACACTTTTCTCCTCTGCAGGCATCACTCCACTCCAGTCTAAGTGTGAGCCCATCCAGCAGTTCCCGAACCCGTCAACCCCAGCGCCAGCCTCAAGGATTTCCTGGGCATGCTGAACTATACAACCGCTTCATCCCGAACTGCTCACTTCTTCTCCGGCCCCCCCGCTACGCCATGATCAAGCCCTGAAAGAAAAGACAGTCCATCCCCCTCGTCTGGACCCCCAGACGCTAACGACGCCTTCCTCGCTGCTAAGAAGGCCCTTGGTGACGTTTCGATGCTCAGCTTCCCTTCTCCAGATGCCGACACTTCCATCTCTACGATGCTTCAGGCATCGGTGCTGGTGCCTCTGCAGCAGTACGTCAACGGAGACTAAAAGGAAGCCCATCGCTTTTTCTTCTCCCAGAAGTTCAACAACGCCGAAACGAAGTACAATGCCTTCGACAGAGAACTTCTTGCCATCTACAAGGCGATCAAAAGATTCCAGTACTTCATCGAAGGTCGCCGATTCCTGTCTACAACCGACCACAAGCCTTAACCATACATACGTCAACAACAAGACTACCTACACACCGCGACAACTGCGGGCACATCGAATTCATCTCGCAGTTCACCATGAATTTGCTACGTCAAAGGGTGCCGATAAGCTCCAGCTGATGCACTGTCACGCAACATCTCGGCCATCTCTTCTCTTTATCGACTTGCTGCCCTTGCCGCTGACCAAGCCAATGATGGTGAGTTGCAGCAACTCCAGGAGAATGCTGCCTTGCAGATGAAGAAGATCCAACTTCCAGTGACCAAAGAGCACCTCTACGCTGATGTCTCTACTGACGCTGTCCGGCCGTACATTCCAAAGCGCATCGTTACCGGCTCTTCCGTCAGTTCCACGACCTCTCTAACCCTGGCATCCGAGCGTCGCAACACATGGTAAAATTCCAGATTCATCTGGCAGGGCATCAACAAGGAGTCAGAAGTGGACCCGCACCTGCATCAAGTGCCAAGCTTCAAAGGTGACACGCCACACACTCTCCTGGGCAACATTCAAGCCAGTCTCTTCGAGAAATTTGAACCACGTCCACGTCGAAATCGTTGGCCCCCTGCCCTTTCTCCAACGGCTACCGGTACATCTTACCTGCACCCACCGATTCACCCGCTGGCCTGAAGCTGCACTCTTGGACATCACAACGGACTCCGCGTCCGTGCTTTTATCAGTACGTGGGTCTCCAGATTTCGGTTTTCCCTCTCAGCCTCACATCGGACCGTGGGAAGCCAGTTCGACTCTAGCCTGGAATAACGTCATGATTCTGCTCGGCATTCGACGCTACAGGACCCCCAACCTATCACCCACAAGCCAACGGTCTCATCGAACGCTTCCACCGGCAACTCAAGTCTTCTCTGGGAGCTTCAGCCCACCAAACGTGAAGACTGGACTGTTGCTTACCCCTTGTCCTCCTCGGCATACGAACGTCACTGAAGGAAGACTAGGCCACTCCTCTGCTGAGCTCGTCTACGGAACTACACTCAGGCTACCAGGTGAACTCCTTGCCAGTACACCTGATTCCAGGCCTTACAGTATCCAGGACTTCGCCAGCAGCCTCAAGGACTCCATGCAGAACCTTCAGCCTGTGCAGCCTCGCACCTCTCCCTCCAAGACCTTCGTCAACCAGGACCTCGACAGCTGAACTCACGTCTTTGTCAGGGTAGACGCAGTCAAGAAGCCCCTTCAGCAACCGTACCAGGGCCCCTTTGAAGTCATCCGTAGGACGAGAATGAACTTCACCGACAACCGCAACGGGACTTCGGACGTTATCGCCATCGACCGCGTAAAACCTGCGTACCTGCTCCACTCTACAGCAACCACACCTGATGCAAGACCACGAAGTACTTCCAGTGTGGTGCCGGGTCGTTCCAAGAAAATGGTTTCGTTCCTCCTACCTCGCAACTAAAGGGGGGGTACTGTAGCAGCACGCGCGAATATACTTCAGAGTGCCTCATCACGCCAGTTTTCCGTTTTCCCGTTTCTCCCGTTGTCTCGTTTTTAGAGGTGTTACTTTTATAAACATAACATCTTACACACACATACATATTTTAATATTACTATCTGTTGTATTTACACACAATCATACTACACAATCTTTCTACCTTTTATTCCTTATTATTACATGTTCTTTTTATATAATTATATTAACTATTCATGTAAACACTCCATATGCAAATATATCCTGTATTTTCAGTAAATCTATTTTGTGTATACTGTTCAAGTTTGTCCAATAAAAGTAGAAAAGAGAGACCAATTGAGATCAGGGCCGCCACCGCCCCCCTGAGGCCCGGCCCGGCCCCCGCCGCCCAGCCTGCAGGTGGGGGGCTGCTGAGTGGGCGTGAAGGCAGGGCCGCCCTCATGGTCCGCCACACCCCGAGAGACGTGATGTTGGGGGTGCTGCGAGCAACGCCCCCTCCCCACTGACACATCACCCACACCCGGCCGGGTGATCAGTGACGCAGGTGACTCACCGTCACCACGCCTCCACGCGACCCTCCCGTAGCTTGACGGGATAATCTCCTCACCGGCGGGCTGATGCCCGCTTTGTACTTTTTTTGCTGCTGCACTATGTGTATTTATGTACATGCTTGTACTGTATATATATATGCTGTATGTTTTAATTGTACAATAAACCTTTACAAACAAAAAAAAAACAATTGAGATTGTCTTATTATCATCCATAAATGGTAAGGGCATAGACCACTGTATATCTGGACTGCGCACGGAATATCGGCCTGTCGCACAAGGGCCTGAAGTCGGAGGGCCGCTCGGATTCATATATATATATATACGGATCATATAGACTGGTTTATCAGTATATATGATAAACTGTAATCTTCGTAAATGTTTGTTCTATAATATTATCAAATAAAAAACAGTAAAACACGGTAAAGAAATGCCATTACGAGACTCTGAAGAAATATGCATGAACTTAATATTCACTTCAACTCTTCGCCATTTAAAACTTTGCTAGTCAACTTTTATCATGAAGGGTATCAATAGAAGCGCAATTTGATTAGCTCTCCATTCCTATATTTCGTTATCTGATAAATTAATTAAAACCATGTATAAATTAGCGTTAACTAAATAAAAAAAAATCATCAATCGGGTAATTTTCCCGATTGATGAGGTTATTTATTTAGTCAACGCTAATTTATACATGGTACTAACTCATTTATCAGAAAACGAAATATATAAGTAAATAAATAACCTCATCAATCGGGAAATTTACCCAATTGATGATTTTTCTTATTTATTTAACGCTAATTTATGCATGGTTCTAATTAATTTATCAGATAACGAAATATAGCAATGGAAAGCTAATAACATTGCGCTTCTATTGATACCCTTCATG
Organism: Chionoecetes opilio; assembly: GCA_016584305.1. Lineage (NCBI taxonomy): Eukaryota > Metazoa > Arthropoda > Malacostraca > Decapoda > Majidae > Chionoecetes > Chionoecetes opilio. The sequence continues at coordinate 77,096 of JACEEZ010023267.1, forward strand.
ATAAAAGTTGACTTGCAAAGTTTTAAATGGCGAAGAGTTAAGTGAATTCATGCATATTTCTTCATAGTCTCGTAATGGCATTTCTTTAGCGTGTTTTACTGTTTTTTATTTGATAATATTATAGAACAAACATTTACGAAGATTACAGTATATCATATATACTGATAAACCAGTCTATATGATAGTCTATAGACCACTATATCTCTTTGTCGGGCGCCCCGCAGGCCCCTATGCAGCCCCACAATTCAAAACATTGTCGCGTGTGCAGTCCAGGTATACAGTGGTCTATGGTAAGGGTTAAGGCTTAAAGGACTGCCGAGAGTCTCCGAGACATCGGTTTGCCAGTGACCTTAGTGGACTCACTACGGCGAGTGTGGCTACGTGCCCTCGTTTGTGTCACTAACA
>JACEEZ010023267.1:82500-90000 GCA_016584305.1 Chionoecetes opilio
CCACATTACCGAGATGGCGAGATAAGGTCATGTTTACAGAGTTATTTTTTTTGTCTTTACAGCGCTCGATGTCATTAGTAAGGCAAGGATCAAGTTTACGATTATTTAATAGTTCGTTCACTAGCTTCTAATCATCTAAGTTAGTATCTGGCGTGTTGAGACTATAATTACGATGGATTTAAGAAATTCTGAACTGAATGAAACTGAATACTCTATATTGTCATTGCCAAAATTTCTGCTACTATTACTACTTTGATTATTACAGAATAACATTGGTGAATGAGGGTATAGATAGAATGAAGAAGTTTGAGTCACCAGGATCAGATGAAGTTTACCCCAGAGTATTAAAAGAATGCAAAGAGGTTGTTAGTGAGACGTTAGTACACATATTTAGGAAATCGGTTGATTTAGGGGAAGTGCTGTTGATGAGGAGGAAAGATGACGTATATACGTACTTCCCATTTATAAGAAGGGTCAATCAATCATTGGGGGCATACGCCGGGGGGCGCGTCGCCTCACCCACGCTACGACGCCACTCCCGGGGGTCACCACGCGCGAGTCCCCATACAGGCTTCTTTCCCATACCAAGCAACTCTCGACAAGAAACATCAACTTGCACCAGCCACGAGCCTTGTGGGCGCCTCTTTAGCTTCCTCCACGCCAGATTGTCTCCTACAGATACAACCCGACGGGAAAGATTGGTTACAGGGTAGCGTGCCATATGCCCATATAGCCGAAGTTGGCGCTGATGGACTATGCAGATAATAGGCCTCGATTCAGTCTCACGGTGCAATCGCTGATTTGACACGTAATCATCCAAGCGATACCCCATGATTCTGCGAAGACACTTATTACCAAAGGCATCGATTCTCTTCAAGTCGCTATTTAGTGTCCATGTCTCACAACCATAGAGTAAGACAGGGATCACAAGCGACTTGAAGATCCGAATCTTTGTCCTCCTGCACAGGTACTGACAACGCCAAATACTCCTTCTGAGCGAGTCCATAACACCGTTGGCTATGCCAATCCGCCGTAAGACCTCTTGACGTGACCCGCCGTCATTATGGACTGCGCTACCAAGGTATGTAAAACTTTCCAAGATCTCAATGTCCTCGCCGCATGCATGTACAGACTTTACTGTTTCATCTAGTATGCCTCCAAACACCTAGACCTTTGTCTTAAGCCAGGAGACCTCAAGTCCCAAAGGTTTTGCCTCCTTATGCAGCGCCTCGAGATCTGGTCCCATCACCAGGACCTCCAGCGACTCAGCAAAGATTACTGCATCATCGGCAAAAACAAGATCAGTGATCTTGGTGTTGCCGAAGGATGCTCCACAATCACTTTGATCTACAACTCTTCCCAATACCCAGTCCATACAAGTATTGTAAAGTGATGGGGCAAGGACGCACCTTTGCCTCACTCCTGTATTAACAGGAAAGAAGCTGGATACAAGAAGTCTGATAGAGGATTAATGTCAAATTATCGACCCGTTAGTCTGACTTCAGTGTTAGGTAAATTATTAGGGTCTGTTATTGCAAAAAACATTAGAGAGCATTTAGAAAAGCATAGTTTGGTAAATGATTCACAACATGGGTTCACCAAGATCATGTCTCACCAATTTATTGAGTTTTTATAGGAAAGTTTATGAGGCAGCAGATAATGATGAGGATTATAATATTGTATACCTTGACTTTAGTAAGGCATTCGACAAGGTACCGCATGAGAGACTCTTAACATAAGGTTAAGTCACATGGTATAGATGGGAAGGTTCTTCGTTGGATTAGATCTTGGCTAAGTGATAGGCAACAAAGGGTTACTATTTTTGGTTCTATATCAGAATGGGGGCAGGTAAGAAGTGAGGTTACACAGGGGTTTTGGAGACCCTTACTATTTTTTATTTACATCAATGACGTAGATAGTGGGATTAGCAGAGATATCAGCAAGTTTGCTGATGATAATAAGATAGGTAGGATTATTAGATCATAGTCTGATGTAAATGGTTTGCAGGGAGACTAAGATAAGTTGAACGAGTGGGTAGTCAGGTGGCAGACGGAATTTAATATTGACAAGTGTAGCGTAATTAATGTTGGTAGAGAAAATCCTGGTAATAGGTACACTATACGCATTGCATCACTGAAAAGATCAGAAGGGGAGAAAGATTTGGGTGTGCGGGTAAGCTCAGACCTCTGTCCTAGGAAACAATGTATTGAGACTAGAAATTGAGCTAACAGGGTCTTAGGATTCATTGTCAGGAGTGTTAAAAGTAGAAGTGCTGAGGTAAATATAAATCTCTATTTGGCTCTAGTCGGACCCTACCTGGACTATGCAGTGTAGTTTTGGTCCCTTTATTATAGGATGGATTTTAGCATTGTTAGAATCAGTCCTGAGAAGGATGACTAAAACGATACAGGGGATGCTTAACTTTAGTTATGAGAGGAGATTGAAACTATTAAATATTCACTCACTCGAGAGGCGTAGAGTAAGGGGCAATCTGATAATTATAAGTTTTTAAGTCGTTAAAGGGATACAACAAAAGCAATGTAAGAAAAGTTCTTACGGCTAGTAGTGGAGCAGATATGTGATATATTTCGACCGAATTGTGGATTTGATGATAAAAGCATGGCATTTGGCACACAGTTAGGACATACCCTTAGGAATATTTTTGGATATAGGGACATCGCATATTTGTACCATGGTAGCTTTGGCGGCCATTTTACAAAATGGCGGCCACAATTTACTATTTTCTCCCATAAGTTGAATTATATCAAGTATGGTTGGTGCAAAGCACATTCTAGTGGATCTATGTATCAGTTGTTATTAACATGTTATGCATAGGCCTCACATGGACTTGACCACAATTATGTATGGTGGCCTAACAGGGACGCAACTAACGTTTTTCTTCCTTGTCATGCTTATCATATCTGAAAGATCTGTCTTGCTACATATGTACTAGAGCTGAGACATTGTGCATATCTTAATTATGTTATTTCTTCTTTCAGGTCATGGTGGTGGTTGCATTTGGTGGCTGTACCCTAAATGTATTCTGACTGACTGACAATGGCCAAACGTTTTATGGTGTTGGACCCCCAACAGCCAGGCTCATCTGGTACACATCTTCCATGTCTGACACATTGGGACCAGTGTGTGCTATGTCAGAAAGACACTTCTGAGAAGCTATGCTGTCCAGCTGAATCAAAGCGTAGCACCGGTGGTTCTGGGTACTAGACTCTTGAAGACAATCTCCTCGCCTTCAGCAAGATCGGATGTCTGCCAAAGACTATAGATCTCTCCAAACTGGATGATGGTGAGGGCATTAAAGCAACATTCGAGCACCACATAACTAAAAAATCGAATTTTGAGGTATTTTCCTGACTTGGAGGAGTACAAGCGAGGCCGAAACATTCTACTTGCTTTCAACCAGGATGTTGAATCAGCCCTGCGCAAGGCATGTGAGCAGAATGCCGACAGTGATGGCATTCATCTGGCTAGAGCTGCCAACATAATCCGAAGAGACATGCTGAAGATGACGACTGCCTTCAGTGGTTCATTTGACACCCACTGCCAGGAAGAGTCGGTGCCAAATTCACTCATCGCACTGGTTTCAATGATCTTGAATGGCCCCAATATCCAAGAACAGTCAAGCCACTCATCTATACCAGCTCCTAAACTTACAATCTCCTAGCTCCTGATGTTCAACAGCTGTGCACACCGTCGCAAGAGCACCGGTTCCGTACAATCTACCAAGCACAGTCAAACCAGTGGAAGGCCTGTGATGAGGTCACTGCGACCTTCGGTGCCTTGGGCGCTACACCAAACCCCTCAATCGTAGATGACAGCCTGGACACCTTGGAGCGTTTCGTCGTTCTCCTGTATGATCGCACTAGCAGCCACGAGCATGTATGTCAACGATGCACATAAGCAGCTCTTCACCCAGAAGCGTCGAGCAATAGATGCTCTCCCGCCAACTCGAGAAGCCCTCAGACAGCACATCAGGAGAACTGCCTACCAAGCTGGCTACTGTTGGGGCCAGATCATGGTTGCTACAGCAGAGCTCCCATCCCCTAGCGAATGGGGGTGGGTGAAGAGTGACACTGGCTGGAACGTCTGCTGGACAACCCTCCCGGAGGCAACGCAAGTATGCCGGCAACTGCTCAGATGCGGCTGCAAGAAGGGATGCAGAGGACAATGCAAGTGTTTGAAGGCTTTACTCCAGTGCACGGCACTATGCCACTGCGGCGGACAGTGCGCTCGGGAGTAGAACTTGCAGTATCATGGACGGCTTAGAGAACACAGCCATAACCCCTTTGTATAGGTCAACTGGGGATTGCAGGCCCCATCTACTACCATGATTACTACCAAGGAGAATATTTCGTTAGCTTATAAGATCCAACTGCATCACGTACATGTGTACACGGGTGGTTGGCATTAATGTACGTTTGATCCTCGGGTTGCTCACCTATATCGCCTTTGTTCACATGGCGGATTGTTATATTTTAATATGATGTAGACATGTACCCACTGACAATGTAATGCTGAAATATCAATGTAAGTGTTAGAGTAGGGGGTCTCACCAATAAAGGTTGCACCGCTTGGGATTCGAACCCGGGACCTTCCGCATGCCGGGCGGCTGTGCCTGCCGTTACACCACGGGAACCTCCTAGTGACAACCCACACATCTCCCCCCTAAGGCTGCCTCCCGCAGGCCTGACCGGGGGAATGTGCATCCACGATCCTACTCACTGCGCCATGTTAGAGTAGGGGGTCTCACCAATAAAGGTTGCACCGCTCGGGGATCGAACCCGGGACCTTCCGCATGCCGGGCGGCTGTGCTTCCCGTTACACCACGGGAACATTCTAGTGACAACCCACACAGTAAGATAATATATAAGGGTAAGCGCACTTCCACAGTGGCAGTGGAGTTTAATGTTAAAATGCTCATATTCAGATTTCCAAAAAACGCATAAAAAAACAAATTTGGCGTATTTGTAATGTAATAGGCCCCATGGATCGATTATGTAAGATGTATGACCTTGAATTGGCATCCCAGATTATATTTCAAGTGATATTGCATCACTTGCATGCATGTCCAGTTCAGAAACGTGCACAACTCCTACAGATTATGTGTTATGTAATACCCGATCATTGCCATTTTGTACAATGGCCGCCATTTTGGCCCCAGGAGGAATGTGCAATGTCCCTATATCCAAAAATCTTCCTAGCGGTATGTATTAAATGTGAGCCAAATTATGTGCTTTTATCATCAAACCCACAATCTTTTCACATATCTGTTACACTATAGTAAACAAGGTAAAACAAGAAGTAACGGATTCAAACTGGTAAAACTTAAATTTAAGAATGAAATAGGGAGAAACTGGTTCACAAATATTGATTGGAATGGACTCAATTTCAGGTAGTTAGTGCGGACTCAATAGGGATTTTAAAAGGAGGCTAGAAAATTTCATGGATGGAGATGAAAGGTGGATGTAGGTTATAGTGTTAAGTAACAGGAACTACAACGTGTAGGTCTCACGACCTCTTATATGTAGCTTCCTTATTTTCTTATATTCTTATGTTCTTAACTTAACCTCCTCTCTGGCGGAGAGCGAGGATGTTTATGTCCGTGACGTCATGGGCCGCGCATGCGCAGTTGTTGGTTTAGTAACTTTCGGCCTGTGTAACTTCTGGCCCGTTACACCGGTAAAACAACACTGATCTTATCATTCCTCCATTGTTTGATGACTTATTAATAATTACCGTGGGCGTAAAAATTGAAGTCACTCATTTTTTTCTCTTCAGTGGCAGCATTTCTAGAGTATAAAAATACGCTGTCAACTAAACATGACAATTTGCTATCTTCTCTGAATCCACTTATTTAATGTAGGTTACCGTTTTACTCTGATGACTGACATTATTTATGCAAGTTCTACACACGTGAGAGGTCTGTAGGATATGCTGCATGCGTTATTCAATATTGATGTTCGCAAATCCAGAAATTATTATCATGGAAAGACGAACGTGGATTTGGATGAAACACTCGGTTTTCAAACAAGTTAATTATGAGTTTTTGCCTCGAGCTCCTGGTGCCTGCATTTGATGACACATAATAGCTGGGTTTAATGCATCAAAACCTCAAAGACACAAGCCAGTCTGTATGCCTGTCTATTTATATGTCAGTTTGTCTGCATCTGTCTGCGTTCGTCGCCTTTTTCCTCTCCTTCTCCTTCTTCTCCTTCTCGCAAGAAGCAGGAGGTTAGGCCCCTCGACGGGCGGCTGCTTTGAGGGAGCATTGCTTAACTGTCTCTGCCTCGTCTACATCAAGATAATCCTGAGAGGTGGCCACGCATTTATTTAGAGATAACGTTGCTTTATAAACTGCCTCTTATACGTTGACCTTTCTCTCTCTCTCTCTCTCTCTCTCTCTCTCTCTCTCTCTCTCTTCTCTCTCTCTCTCTCTCTCTCTCTCTCTCCCTTTTTTCTCAGTGAGGCACAGACGCCGGCACTCCCCTAAGCAGTCACTGCGCCATCTCGTTTACTTTATCAACTCAAATCACTAAACATCATAAGGAGCCCAAACTCCTCAGAGTTTGAAACTCAAACTCATCCTCGCCTACTTTATCTGCGCGATACGTCGGTATCAATAACAACAACAAAACCAATGCTAATGATAAATGGGTCACAACTGTTTGAAAACAAAGCTGCAACTGCCTCCACCATGCCGAAGCGACTATTAAAATACGCAAGTGCACTAATACAGAAACAACATATAAACGAGTCGTTATTATTAACTATAACGTAACCACGCGTTCTTACTCGAGAAAAAAAAATAAAGGTGGTTGATAAATTTCATTATTGAACGTCAACCTCTTCATTCTTCCCTCACTTTTATTTTTACGTCATACTCTCCTCACCAAAACCCATCCCATAATTCAGAGAGAGTAAATGAGGGCATGGCCGAGTCTGAAGGTGCTCCCACACAACGCAAGGAGACACAAACTCTTACGGGAGTGCTGGTAGTCACACCTTCGCCGACGTCGTCGTCAGGTGAACCAAGTTATGATGGGCCGTTAGTGGATCATGTGGTAGGCATGGACGCGATGAGGCACCTGCTTGGCGTGATGCAGGAATAGGAGGAGGAGGAGGAGGAGGAGGAGGAGAGGAAGATAGGGAAAAATGAAAGACATTTAAAGGAGAAGTGAGACGGACAAGAAAAGAGGTAAAGGACAGAAGTGGCAAATAGCATGTGAGTGAGGCAGGTAGATATAGGGAGGAGACAGGGAGGGAGACAGAGACAAACAAGGCACAGACGGAAGATTAGTGGTATGTCAGAGAGAAGCAGGGGGAAAAGGGAAAGTCAAAGGGGAGTCACGTGGAATGTGAAGAGCTGGGAGGAAACATGTTTTACGGAAATTATTATGTGTCGGGGAGGAATAGTGAATATATACAACACTTAACAAAATTGGAAACAAATGGAAGGGGTGCATGCAGAAAATTAAATGATAA
>JACEEZ010023267.1:92500-97500 GCA_016584305.1 Chionoecetes opilio
TCGCCTCACCGGATTTACACAAGCTGCATCTCTTTCCACTTTCTCTTCCCCTCTTAGTAGTAGTTTCCTCTCCTCCACTCACTGCTTATCCTCTTTGGTCACCTCGGTCCTAAATCCCTTAAAGAATTCCTATTTCACCAATCCTTGCAATCCCAACTACTCATCCCATTCCTATCACGTCCCAGTTATTAGTCATTCCACACACAGTACAAAACATTTAAGTTGGTCCCCTTGTTGTCCTATTTCAATCCTAATCACTTTCAGACGTTGGCCAACGAGGCATATAACATTCTACAGTGTAACCTGTCAACTCCACTTCACTCACACTCCGAAATCTCATAGACTTATTCAAACGCTCACTCCCTTAAATGATTCAAGTCTTATTTGCCACTAGCCGCAAAGCCGCCCTCCGGGCGGACTTTTTGGCTAGCTCCTGCGGAGGGCTATTGGTGGGCCTTCGGCCCACCACCTGTGTTTGGTGGGCCTTCGGCCCACCAAACACAGACTCTCCAGATAGCCCCTTCTAGCTTTCCTGAAATCATGGATGTAGAAATGTATGTATTAACGCCAACCTATTCACATCACCCCCAACCCATTCACTCATCCATTACCTATCACCCCCCACCCATTCACTCACCCATTACCCCCCCCCCACCCATTCACTCACCCATTATCCATCACCACACACCCATTCACTCACCCATTACCCATCACACCCCATCTATTCCTCACCCATCACCCATCACCCCCCCACCCATTCACTCACCCATCCCCCCACACCCATTACCCATCACCCCACCCATTCACTCACACATTACCCATCACCCTACATCAAGGTTTCCTCAATTAGAGAGAACTGCAACTCCGAAATGCCAGTGGTCGCTGGCAGTTTTAACTCACAATTTGGTGAAAAGTTGGTCAACTTGAAAGAAAAATATGGGCTTATTCCACTGCACTTAAAACACACAAGTATAATATTAAGAACGATTTTCTTCTATATGTATATTGTATAGAAGCCTGATTCTGTAAAACATTGTATATAACCAAATAACCAAGTAGGTTATAGTTGAGGAGGCGAGGTAAATGCTACTCTATGATATTATATAGTCAATAACGAATGTTTAGAAGTTATCTATACCTAGGCAGTCATATTTTCCTGTTATTATTGTGTATCAATCAGATAGAAAGCCTGGAAGTGCAATAAGTCGACGCGTGAAGTGGCAATGTTTTGATTCAATCTCCCAGCCACAATCTCCCCGCCCACCACTCCCCGCCGCGGCACGTCGCCTCCATAATTATAACCTACATTGTCGCAGCAACAAGCCGATTTCGGCATTCTTTATTCTTCGTTTTTCCAAGGCATTGCTTATTGTATTTTGACAAGTGTTTGCCAGACGCAGCAGTACTGTCTTAGAAAACAGTGTGAACATCGCCCAAATTTTACATGCCACAATATACATGTAAAAAATATATTAAGCTTTGCTACACGAGGCGAGTAATTTGCATTAAATTGTTATTATAGAACGTTCCATCGTAATGCATGTCATCCAAATAATTAGTAGAACAACAGAAGAACTATATTTTTTGGTATTCAGATGCGGTGCATCAATGTTTATCGCGAAATTAATTTATGAAAAATATTAGTCGCGGAGCCAAAACACAGTAGACCAACCTTTGAGTTAAAATTGCCAGCGACCACTGGCATTTCTCGAGTTTCAGATCATTGGAGTTCTCGCAACCCACTTTTTTTTCACAATTCTCGCTAATAGGCTGCTAAAAAAAAGAGAAAAAAAGTGATCGGATCATCTCATAAATGGGCTTAAAACCTTCCCCTGCTCGAGCCGGTTCCAAAACTATGCCATATGAGGGGATTCCGCCACAGGGGGCGGCACCTGGAGCGGACACACATACACACACACACACACACACACACACACACACACACACAGACACACTTTCTCTTATATTATTATAGATATGTTTGTTCCTTCTCGTTTTATTTTTAATCCTTATATTTCCTTTCTTCCTCCTTTTCCTTCTCACCCGCCTCCATTTCCTCTTTCACTTTTTTTGTCTACCTTTATCATCCAATATGTGAATATGTGTGTGTGTGTGTGTATGTGTGTGTGTGGCTAACTACTTGACTGGATACCTGGCCATAACGCCGCGATATCGGACTCAGGAGGCATTAAGGAGGGAGAAGAGAGGATTAACACCACACTAGTGAGGGTGGCGGAGGGAAGGTGATGAGAAGGGAAGGTGCTTGGTCTAGATAGAATTCTATCTAGACCAAGGGAAGGTGGAAGGTGAGTGTGGCGGGCGGTGGGACGGAGATAGCAACCCTCCACACACTCTCATTGGCGGTAACAACTGTTGGTCTCTTAACACAATAACAACAACTGCTACTGCTATTGAAAAGTTATTGTCGTTATTACTATCATTATCATCATTAGTTTTAGAATGGTAACTATTTTTATGGATGACATTTGTAGAGTTTAGTAATCTTTTTCATAAAAAACCCCTGCTCCCACACCCATCTAGTTCCCTTATTCCTCTCCCTTCATCATCGCCCCTCCTTCATCTCCACCCAATTCCTCCTCCAGGAACTGATCTCAACTCTTCCTGACTTGCGGTTCAGTTCATTCAAGTGGAACCGATGCCGCATCTTTTTGATGGCTTCTTGTACCACTCCAAATTGCGAATCTTGAGTCGCTCTTGATTTTTTTTACGGTTTCCCATCTGAGAAAACCCCCCCTTCAGGAAATATCTAATTGATGTGTGTGTGTGTGTGTGTGTGTATGTGTGTGTGTGTGTGTGTGTGTGTGTGTGTGTGTGTGTGTGTGTGTGTGTGTGTGTGTGTGTGTGTATATAATATATATATATATATATATATATATATATATATATATATATTATATATATATATTATAATATATATAATATATATATATATATATATTTATTTTTTATTTTTTATTTTCTACATCACAAAGGACTGGCCAAGGGCACAACAATAAGAGGTAACACAAATTCCGCTTAGTTGCCAGTCCCTATAAAGAAGACAGTAAGAGAATAAAAAAAGGGGGGTGAAAAGGTAGGCAAATTTAGTTCGGAGGTGTCTTGTCACTCTTCTTTTGAAAATATTTTAGTCATAGGAAGGTGGAAATATAGAACTAGGAAGAGAGTTCCAGAGTTACCAGTGAAAGGGATGAAAGAGTAAAGATACTGATTAACTCTTGCATTAGGAAGATGGACAGAATAGGAATGTTAATGAGTAGAAAGTCTTGTGCAGCGAGGCTGCGGGAGAGGGGAAGGCATGCAGTTAGCAAGTTCAGAAGAGCAGTGAGCATGAAAATAACGGTAGAAGATAGCCAGAGAAGCAACATTGCAGCGGTGATTTAAAGATTGAAGACAGTCAGTCAGAGGAGGGGAGTTGATGAGACGAAAAGCTTTTGACTCGACCCTGTTTAGGAGAGCTGTATGAGTGGATCCTCCCCAAACATGTGAGACATACTCCATACATGGGCGGATAAGTCCCCTGTAGAGAGCTAGCAACTGGGAAGGAAAAAAAAAAGAACGCAGACGCCACAGGAAACCTAACTTCTTAGAAGCTGTTTTAGCAAGAGATGAGATGTGAGATTTCCAGTTCAGATTTGTAGGAAAGGATAGTCCTAGAATGTTCATTGTAGAAGAAGGAGATAGTTGAGTGTCATTGAAGAAGAGGGGATAGTTATCTGGTAGGTTTAGTCGAGTAGATAGGTGAAGAAATTGGGTTTTTGAGGCATTGAACAAAACAAGGTTTGCTTTGCCCCAATCAGAAGTTATAGAAAGATCAGAAGTTAGGCGCTCGGTGGCATCTCTCCGTGAATCACTTAGTTCCTGTAGAGTTGGACGTCTAAAAAAAGACGTTGAAAAATGCAGGGTAGAGTCATCAGCGTTGGAGTGGATAGGGCTTTGAGTTAGACTTAGAAGATCATTAATGAATAATAGAAAGAGAGTGGGTGATAGGACAGAACCCTGGGGAACACCACCATTGATAGATTTATGAGAAGAACAATGTACGTCTACAGTAGCTGCAATAGAACGGTTTGAAAGGAAACTTAAGATGAAGGTACAGAGAAAAGGATAGAAACTGCATGAGGGTGGTTTGGAAATTAAAGATATGTGCCAGACGCTATCAAAAGATTTTGATTTGTCAAGGGCAACAATTGAAATTGGGTTTTTGAGGCATTGAACAAAACAAGGTTTGCTTTGCCCCAATCAGAAGTTATAGAAAGATCAGAAGTTAGGCGCTCGGTGGCATCTCTCCGTGAATCACTTAGTTCCTGTTGAGTTGGGCGTCTAAAAAAAGACGTTGAAAAATGCAGGGTAGAGTCATCAGCGTTGGAGTGGATAGGGCTTTGAGTTAGACTTAGAAGATCATTAATGAATAATAGAAAGAGAGTGGGTGATAGGACAGAACCCTGGGGAACACCACCATTGATAGACTTATGAGAAGAACAATGTACGTCTACAGTAGCTGCAATAGAACGGTTTGAAAGGAAACTTAAGATGAAGGTACAGAGAAAAGGATAGAAACCGCATGAGGGTGGTTTGGAAATTAAAGATATGTGCCAGACGCTATCAAAAGATTTTGATTTGTCAAGGGCAACAGCAAAAGTTTCACCGAAACCCTTAAAGGAGGATGACCAGGATTTAGTTAGGAAAGCTAGAAGATCGCCAGTAGATCGCCCTTTACGGAAACCGTACTGACGATCAGATAGAAGATTGTGAGCAGATAGATGCTTAATAATCTTCTTATTAAGTATAGATTCAAAAACTTTAGAAAGTCAGGGAGTCAAAGCTATAGGACAGTAGTTTGAAAGATTAGAACGGTCACCCTACTTAGGAACAGGTTGGATGTGAGCAAACTTCCAGCAAGAAAGAAAGGTGGAAGTAGATAGACAAAGACGGAAAAGTTTGACCAGGCAGGGTGCAAGCACAGAAGCACAGTTTTTGAG
>JACEEZ010023267.1:102500-140000 GCA_016584305.1 Chionoecetes opilio
ATTATATATATCACTATATATATATATATATATATATATATATATATATATATCAGCATATATATATATATTTATATATATATATATATATATATATATATATATATATATATATATATATATATATATAATATATAATAATATATATATTATAATATATATCTTATATATATTTATATATATATATATATATATATATGCTTGTGTGTATGTGTGTCACTCACCCAGTTTCTTGTCCAGCGAGTCATACTCACGATAGCCATGTTCATCACCCTCCTATGCAAGCTTGGAGGTCATTATTACCGATCCTTTGGGTAATGCTGGGACCTCACACACCCACACCACCAATCACCTTGTTCAAGGGGACAGTTACCACCCTAATTTCCAGTAAAAAAATCCGGGAGTGAGCGGGGCCGGGATCGAACGCCGGGCCGACCACAGAATGGTACCGTGTAGCATCTCACCACTACCTTGGTCCGAGTAGCTACACTGCCCAAATACTGTCCTGCGCATGCCGGCAGACGAGCTGTGCCTCACGCCGAATCTGAGAGCTACCCTATCAACGAAAAAGATAATATCAGCCATGGGAGAAGAAGGTAATAGGTATATGAAGGATAGAAACTTTTGTGAGCGCATGGAACGTATCACATTCTACCTATTGAGTGGCAAGCATCCGCCAGGATGCAGTAAATCACCGAAAACTATACTCCTGTAGCGATCTCACCAGCTACCCTTTGCTATGGCTGTAGCTACCCCATGCTTGCCACTCAATAGGTAGAATGTGATACGTCCCATGCGCTCACAAAAGTTTCTATCCTTCGTATACCTATTACCTTCTTTTCCCATGGCTGATATTATCTTTTTCGCTGATAGGGTAGCTTCTCAGATTCGGCGTGAGGCACAGCTCGTCTGCCGCGCATGCGCAGTGACGCGTATTTGGGCAGTGTAGCTACTCGGACCAAGGTAGCTGGTGAGATCGCTACACCGGACACTCTTACCCACCAAGCCGTTTCAGTTGTGTGTGTGTGTGTGTGTTTGTTTGTTTGTGTGTGTATGTGTGTGTGTATGTGTGTGTGTGTGTGTATTTACCTAGTTGTATTTACCTACCGTAGATAACAGTGAAGTCGCCACCTGCAGTGAAGTCGCCAGGCGCCAAATATTATGAATTATAGCATCACTACTGATTTTTATGTGCCATTGAAGATGTTACACAGTAGTTTATATCATGACTGTATAATCTACCCTGTTTCAGCGTTGTTTTATGCTTTGTATCTGCAAGTATATACGGTTTCAAATTTCACTACGCGGTTTTTTTTCGGGCGACGACGACAGCAGTACGACACTCAGTAAATAAACACTAGATGGCGACTCTACTGTTGGTAGCCACTTGGTAGATATTTTTGAAATTTGTTCATTTATAGCCCTAATATGACACAGATGAAGACACAAAATGACACAGACTCTCCAGATAGCCCCTTCTAGCTTTCCTGAAATCATGGATGTAGAAATGTAAGTATTAACGCCACCACACGTCTGTAAACAGAACAAAAATTTGTCCTGGTGACTTTACTGTTTATCTACGGTAGTTGTAACATACAGGAAAAGAGCTTTGCTCGTACTGTCCCGTCTCCAAATCTACTATTATCTTTTGAAGTCCTGAATACTTCTTGCATTAATCACTTTTGCATCAAGGTTGTTCCAGGCTTCTATGCTTCTATACGGGAAGCTGTATTTTTTTACATCCCTCTTGCATGTTGTCCTTTTCAATTTCTTCTCATGACCTCTTGTACTTCTGTCGTCCCACACAAAGAGATCTTCTCTGTCAATTTTTTCCTGACCCATTGATGCTCTCTCTATACACTGCTATAAAATCACCCCTTTCTCTTCTTTTCTCAAGAGTTGGGAGTTTTAATCTTGAAAGTCTTTCTTCATATGGTAAATCTCTCAGGCTTGGAGCCATTTTTGTGGCTGCTCTTTGTATTCTCTCAATCTTCCTTATATCCTTCTTTTTATGTGGTGACCAAATCACTGCCGGGTATTCCAACCTTGGTCGAATCAAAGATGTTATCAATTTCTTGATCATCTCTTCATCCAGATATTTGAATGCCATTCTTATATTCCTCAGCAACTGATATGTATCTCCTGTGATCTTGTTTATATGCTTCTCTGATGACAAATTGTCCTTAATCCATACTCCCAGATCTTTTTCGACCTTTGTTTTGATTATAATTATCCATTCATTTCCCATCGAATACTTTCCTCTCTGTCTCTTTTTGCTACTGCCCATTTCCATCACTTTACACTTTTTGGCATTAAACTCCATTTCCCATAGTTAATTCCATCTAAAAATCTTATCTAGATCCTTTCGTAAATCCTCACAGTCCTCTTTACTTTCTACTTTTCTTAGTAATTTAGCATCATCAGCGAATAAACTCATATAACTGTTTATTCCTTCTGTCATATCATTTACACAGACCAGGAACATCACTGGGGCCAATACTGATCCTTGAGGAACTCCACTTATCACACTGCACCATTCTGACTTCTGATCTTTTATTACTGTTCTCATCTCTCTGTTGCTCAAAAAGTCTTCCATCCACTTCAGCAAACCACCCTTCAATCCTCCTACATGTTCTAGCTTCCAGAGCAGTCTCTTATGAGGTACCTTGTCAAATGCCTTCTTTAGGTCCAAGTAAATGCAATCGACCCACCCCTCTCTTTCCTGTGTCACATCGATCACTCTCGAGTAAAAGCTTAATAAATTCGTTGTACATGACATTCCTCCTCTAAATCCAAACAAACATACACACTGTGTATGTGTGTGTGTGTGTGTGTGTGTGTGTGTGTGTGTGTGTGTGTGTGTGTGTGTGTGTGTGTGTGTGTGTGTGTGTGTGTGTGTGTGTGTTGTGTGTGTGTCTGTGTGTGTGTTGTGTGTGTGTGTGTGTGTGTGTGTGGTGTGTGTGTGTGTGTGTGTGTGTGTGTGTGTGTGTGTGTGTGTGTGTGTGTTTGTATGTATTTACCTAGTTGTATTTACCTAGTTGTGTTTTACAAGGCCTGAGCTACACTCGTGTGGTGTCGTCTCCGTATCTACATTCCTCCAGTCTTTCTTTCAATTGGTGCACATTATATGCCGATATCACTTCCTCGTTTAGTCCATTCCAAACTTTTACATTTCTATGAGGGAACTGTACTTCTTTATGTTGTTCAGGCATCTCCTTTTTCCTAGTTTTTTTTGTATGTCCTCTTGTGTATCGACCTTCTCCTTGTTTCCGAGTCATAAATCTCTCATTGTCTGTTTCTTCCATCTTAGTTATCAGCTTAAAAATAGTTATTAAGTCTCCTCTTTTTCTTCTGTGCTCGAGTGTTGGTAACTTTATTTCCATCAACCTTTCCTCATAAGGGAGTTCTTCTAGCTCTGGTACCATCTTTGTTGCCATTCTCTGTATCCTCTCCAACTTTTTCATATGCTTCTTTTTATATGGGTACCAAACAATGGCAGCATATTCCATTCTTGGCCGGAGCATTGTAGCAATTATCTTTTTCAGGATATTTTTGTCCATATAATGAAATGCCACTCTAATATTCATTGACATCCTGTATTTATCTCCAAATATTTTATCTATATGTTTTTCTGGTTGTAGGTTATTCTGCATTATCACTCCCAGGTCCTTTTCTTCGTGAACCTTTGTAATTATTTCATTTCCCATTTTATATGGCCATTTATATTTCTTTTCGCTTTTTCCAATTTCCATCACGACACTATTCACATTAAATTCCATTTCTCATCTTCTGCTCCATTCGTAGATCTTGTTCAGGTCATTTTGTAGTGTTTTACAATCTTTATAGCTTTTTATTTCTCTTAATAGTTTTGTATCATCGGCAAATAGACTAATATAACTTTTTATTTTATGTCATTGACGTATATCGTGAACATTATTGGTGCCAACACTAATCCTTGTGGTACCACACTAAATACCTTTCTCCAGTCAGATTTTTCCTCTTTTACTACTGTTCTCATTTCTCTTCCTCTTAGATAACTTTCCATCCAGGTTTTGTTCATCCCTGTGATTCCTCCTATCTTTTCCAATTTCCAAAGTAGCCTCTTATGTGGAACTTTGTCAAATGCCGTTTTAAGAAATGTGTGATATACACAGTCTGCCCATCCATCTCTTTCTTGTGTTATATCAATTACTCTTGAGTAAAAGCTTATTAAGTCGGTCACACATGATCTCTTTTTCCTAAAACCATACTGCCGGTCTGTTATTATACCTTCATTTTCTAAGTATTCCGTGCATTGCTTCTTTATTATTTTCTCACATATCTTGTATACTGTGCTAGTCAATGACACTGGTCTATAATTTAGTGGTTCATCCTTTGGCATGTGTGTGTGTGTGTATGTGTGTGTGTGTGTGTGTGTGTGTGTGTGTGTGTGTGTGTGTGTGTGTGTGTGTGTGTGTGTGTGTGTGTGTGTGTGTGTGTGTGTGTGTGTGTGTGTGTGTGTGTGTGTGTGTGTGTGTGTGTGTGTGTGTGTGTGTGTGTGTGTGTGTGTGTGTGTGTCAAAATAGATTTACAGATACTTCTTACAAATCAAGTATTTCCTACACATTTAAAAAAAAAAAAAAAAAAAAAAAAAAAAAAATTTACATCACAAGGAACTGGCCAAGGGCACAACAAAAATGGGTAACACAAAGCCCGCTCATTGCCAATCCCTATAAAGAAGACAGTAAGATAATAAAATACAAACAGCGGGGTAGGCCAATTTAGTTCGGGAGGTGTCTTATTACTCTTCTTTTGAAAAGATTTAAGTCATAGGAAAGTGGAAAAATAGAAACAGGAAGAGAGTTCCAGAGTTTACCAGTGAAAGGGATGAACGAGTAAAGATACTGATTAACTCTTGCATTAGGAAGATGGACAGAATAGGGATGAGAATGAATAGAAAGTCTTGTGCAGCGAGGCCGCGGGAGTGGGGGAGGCATGCAGTTAGCAAGTTCAGCAGAGCAGTGAGCATGAAAATAACGGTAGAAGAGAGCAAGAGAAGCAGCATTGCGGCGGTGATTTAAAGATTGAAGACAGTCAGTCAGAGGAGAGGAGTTGATGAGACGAAAAGCTTTTGACTCAACCCTGTTTAAGAGAGCTGTATGAGTGGATCCTCCCCAAACATGTGAGACATACTCCATACATGGGCGGATAAGGCCCCTGTAGAGAGCAAGTGTGGGAGGGATGGAGGAAAAAAAGGACGCAGACGCCACGCCACCTAACTTCTTAAAAGCTGTTTAAAAGAGTGGTGTAGTTTCCAGTTCTTTTTTAGAAAAGGATGCCCCTAAAATTTTCTTTGTAGAAAAAGGGAGACGTTAGTGTCTTGAAGAAGGGGTAGTTATCTGGTAGGTTTTGTCGAGTAATAGTGAAAAAAATTTGGGTTTTTTGGGCATTGAACAAAACAAATTTGCTTTCCCCCTCAAAATTATAAAAGTCAGAGTTAGGCGCTCGGTGGCTCTCCCGTAACCACTTAGTTCCTTTTTGATTTGGACGCTAATAACGATTTTGAAAATGCAGGGTAGAATCATCAGCGTAAGTGGATAGGGCTTTGATTGACTTAAAATCATTAAATGAATAATAAAAGAGATGGGATAGGAAAGAACCCGGGGGAACCCACTTTTGATGATTTAGGAGAAGAACATGTCCGTTCCCTAGTGCATAGAAGGTTTGAAAAGATTTAAAAGGGGGTACAAAAAGGGATAGAAACCGAATGGGGGTAGTTTGGAATTAAAGATTTTTCCGACCTATCAAAAGCTTTTGATATGTCAAGGGCACAGAAAAAAGTTTCCACCGAAACCCCTAAAGGGGATGACCAAGATTCTTTGGGAAAAGCTAAAGATCGCCATAGATCCCCCTTTACGGAACCGAAATGACGTCAGATAGAAGATATGAGCAATAATGTTTAAGAATCTCTTTTTAAACTATAGTTTCCAAAAAATTTTAGAAGGCGGAATCAAAGCTAAGGACGGTTTTAAGGTTTGAACGGCACCCCTTTTTAGAAAAGGTTTGGGTGTGAGCAAACTTCTAGCAAAAAGGAAAGGTAAGTTGATAGCAAGACGGGGAAAAATTTGACCGGCAAGGTGCAAGCCGAACACGTTTTTTTTAAACCCAAGGGGGGACTCCGTCAGTCCGTAGCCTTCCGAGATCTAGGCCGAAAGGGGGAAAGAAAAAATCATTACGAAGGATCTTTAAAAACAGGCATTATAGTCAGAGGGTGGGGAAAAGGGGGAACAACCCTTCTCACCAAGGGGAAAAATTCAGCAAGGTTTTTAGCGAAAAGATCAGCTTTAAATGATGAGAACTGTGGACCATTTTTGGGTTTAAACATAGGAGGAAAATAAAAAGAAAGATTGTTAGAGATGTTATTACTAGATTTTAAAAATCCGAGAAATTTGATTAGAAAAATTTTGACATTTTCTATGAATAAATTTTTGGTAATTAAGTAAAAATTTGGCATATTTTGGGCGAAATTAAAAGGGCATGAGTTTTGGAATGGATGCTTACGGGCCGTTTTTTGAGCCACCCCTCTTCTTGGGCACATGAACAAGCAGAGTTAACCAAGGTTGCGGCTTTAGATTTTAAAAAGTATGTGGGAAATTTCCCTCCATGCCCGGACTATCTCATTTTTGCGCTCTGCCAAAGAGATGGGCTTTGACATTGAACTAATCATTCCCCTGGAAATCAGAGTAGTACTGCCCCAGGGCTTCCCACTTAGCTGGTTGAAATGCCAGAAGCACCTCCGCTTAGGGGTCCCGAGACGGTACCAGGGGTAGGACAGTTACAGAAAAAAGATTGGATCGGAGGAACCCAAAAGGAAATATTTACAGGTAAGCAAGGGTTAGATTGGAAAAGATCAAAAATGTTGGGCGTGTCCCCCCAAGGGGTCAGAAAACTTTTGGGTGCTGCACCCGCTGCTCTAGGGCTTGGGGGATAGAAAAGTTTTAGGCTTGTTCACCAGGTTGGTCAGTGAAAGAAGATGAAAGCCAAAGCTGGTGGAACATTGAAGTCCCCAAGAATGGAAATTTCAGCAAAAGGGAAATGAGATGAGATGTGCTCCACTTTTGATGTTAAATAGTCGAAGAATTACATAGTCAGAGGAGTTAGGTGAGAGATATATAGCCAGATAAATTTAGTAAGAGAGTGACATTGAAGTCGAAGCCACATGGTAGAAAATTCGGAAGATTAAAGGGCGTGGGCACGAGAGCAAGTGATGTCATTGCGCACATATACGCAACAGCCAGCTTTGGATTTAAAATTAGAATAGAGACAGTAAGAGGAGACAGGAAAAGGTCTGTTGTCAGTGCTCACAGCCAACTGAGTTTCGGTAAGGAAAAGAAGATGAGGTTTAGAGGAGGAGAGATGATGTTCGACAGAGAGAAAGTTAGATCTAAGGCCGCGAATGTTGCAGAAGTTTAAAGAGAGAAGGCTAGAAGAAGTATCAAGACACTTCGGGTCAACATCCTGAAGACTGTCCGAACTGGGGATATTTCTGGTCCCCTCCCCAGTTAGGGACTCCGAGGCAGGGCGATTACTAGGCATAATAAAATTTTGAGTGAAGATAGTGTAGGGATGTAAGTGCATGTAGTGTAATGTGAGTAGTAAGAGGAATTGTCTTTAGAGTGCAGGCAAATTACACATGGCAAATGTAGCTCGACACGTGGACGAGGAGGAGGAGTATTGGACACACAAACACACACACGCACAAACACACAGACACACACACACAAGCGAACACACACACACACACATACAGTTCAGCGACCCTTGGAGAGCTGAGGAGCGTGAGAGGAGAGCAGCGACGCACCACCACACTCCCAGACGCACGGCTCTCACAAGTCCTGGAATGACATGTCACACCAAAGTCCTCATGTGCGGATCACTCACTACTCTCTCTTTCTCTCATCCTCTCTCTATCATCCCTCTCCTCCCCTCTCCTTTTCCTCTCTCTCCTCTCTCTCTCTCTCTCTCTCCCTCTCTCTCTCTCTCTCTCTCTCTCTCTCTCTCTCTCTCTCTCTCTCTCTCTCTCTCTCTCTCTCTCTCTCTCTCTATCTCTTTTTTCTTCTCTCTCTCTCTCTCTCTCTTAGTTTCTTTATTCTTGCCTTTCTTGTTTTGCATTTAATTTTATTGTTGTCTTGTTCGTTTCCTCATCCGCTGCCTCTTTCTCCTCCTCCTAGAGGTGGATAAGAGGTGACCTCATCGAAGTATTTAAAATCTTCAACGGATTTACGAACGTAGTCCCCGAAAATCTTTTCACGCTAGACCGGTCAAGCTCAACTAGAAACAACGGATTTAAAATAAGCAGGAAAAGGTTTTGTAACGAACGAAGCAAAGTACTTCTTCACAAACCGTGTTGTAAACGTATGGAATGGGCTGCCGTCAGACGTAGTAAACTCAAATACAATAGAATCATTTAAAAGTCGCCTCGATAAATATTTCATATCAAATCCCCGGTTGTCACTGTTTATCTCGGAATAATAAATTTATCTCGCGGGCCTCTGAAACTTACTCTCATTGCGTAAAATGATTGCGAGTCGCGTCTACACAACCCCTCCCACACGTCTCAGACAGCCCCGAGTAAACGGTCACTACTACAACTTTTGACCTGTGACGGGCTGTGGTTCAGTAAGGGCCCTGTCAGTTAGTGACCACCATCGGGATTTATATACCAGGGGTCACTGCTGCAGGGGAATTGAAGTGCCGGCGTCCTACTTGGAAAGTGCACTACCGCAGTGGATTGAAACGGAGCGGGGGCCTGATTGACTGCTGCCTCCCAAGAAGCGCCAGGCAAGGCTGCCGCACCACCCGTGAACTTCCACACTGAGCCTACACCAACACTACATTAGACCTCATAACACACACAGATAGCCCCGAGTTAACGGTTACCACTACTACTCTCGACCTGTGACGGGCTGTGGTTCAGTTAGGGTCCTGACAGTTTAGTGACCACCATCGGGATTTAAGGTACCATGGGTCACTGCTGCAGGAGGCATTGAAGTGTACGGCGTCCTACATGGAAAGTACACAATCCGCAGTGGATTGACGGAGCTGGGGCCTGATTGACTGCTGCCTCCCAAGAAGCGCCAGGCAAGGCTGCCGCACCACCCTTGACCTCCACACTGTGTTCCACACCATTACAAACACACATAACCTGACCTATCTATCAAGCACTAAACCTACCCCCACAAACTAGTAGTAGTTAGCCATAGATTACAGCTTTCAACTTTCCTCACAAATTCCATGCAGTTTTTCTATATTGCATGGTATCACTTCTTTTCCGGCCAGCTTCGGCTGGAGGGATGGGTGGGTGAGGAGGAGCCTTCTACTTCCTATCCTTTCTCTCTTATTATCTAGTTAGTGTAGTGTAGTTAAAGCAAACAGTCTTGTAAGGACCTATCGGTCTGTTGCTGTTTGTGTTTCCTTTGTATTCCTTTGTATTCCTACTCATCCTCCACATGAAAGCCGTTGTTGCGACTGAAGATTAAATTTTTTTTGGCGCATCAGCTGAACACTTCAGCTGATTATAATTTTCCCGGTTACTTATTGTTTAGTTGCGAATGGGCGAATAGAACAGGCGGAGGAGTGTTACTATACGTAAAAGGCAGTCTTCATCTATCATTTACAGAATACAAAAAGGTTGATAATGCGGGTCGGTATTTTTGCCGCCAAAGATAATTTCGGAAAATATTATAACTGGACTATAGAACCGTTTTATAGAACCAAAGTTCACAATCTTATCGCTGATAACAATATATATGACCAGATAATTATTGAAATGAGTAATTCGTGCGCTTGTTCGATATTTTTGGTAAATTCAACCTAGCCGTTACTTCCTGGGGGAATCCGCTAAACTCTCACTCGGGTACGACTTCTAAAGCGATTTATTAGAAAGTTAATTAACGCAGCATGTTCACAAACTAACGAGAGGTTCGAGAGGTGCCAACATTATTATACCATATCTTGTCGAGAAATGGTGATTTAGTAAAGAATGTGAATATTGGCCCTGAACTTTGTTAGCACTAGCGACCATAAAATCGTTTTTTTTTATATATAAATATCGAAGTGTACAGGGAGAGAGTTAGTGATGAAAAAAAAAGTTGCTTTTCAGTTTGGACTACTTTCAGTGAAGGCCAATGTCGCGATTCCTGACAATTTCGAATATCACATCTATTTCCCTTCTAACAGAGGTAGCAACTTCTTTTTATAAATATAAATCTATTTGGCACTGGATTACCTCCCTAAAGGTTTCCAGCCGATCGGCCCAGTAGTTATTTCGGCATGGCTTCAGTGTGGAAGAAATGAACTAAGATTTGTATTATATAAACTGGCCATTATATAAACACAAAACTTTCAAACTAAAACTCTAATACACACACACTCACATACACACACACACTATTTTTCTATTTTACAATACATTTTTACACACACACACACACACACACATATATATTAATATATTATATATATGTATGTATGTATGTATATATATATATAATATATATATATATATATATATATATATATATTATATTATATATATATATATATATATATATATATATCATATTTATATATATATATAAGATATATATATATATATAATATATATATATATATATATATATATATATATATATATATATTATATATATATATATATATATATATTATATATATATATATATATATATATATATATATATATATCTATATATATATGTACGGGGGTAGGCATTTAGTTAGAAAGTTCAGAAGAGCATGGACATGAAAATAATGGGTAGAAGATAGCAAGAAAGCAGCCAGTGGCGATGATTTATAGATTGAAGAGAGGGGAGTTGGTGGGACAAAGAGCTTTTGAATTTTGACTACCCTGGTTAGAAGAGCTGTATGAGTGGATCCTCCCCAAACGTGAGAGACATACTCCTTACATTGGTGGATAAGGCCCCTGTACATAGCAAGCAAATGCATGGAGAAAAAATGGACGCAGAGCCACATGTCACATAATTTCTTAGAAGCTGTTTTAGCAAGTGATGAGATGTGATATTTCCAGTTTAGATTTTTAGAAAAAGGATAGTCCATGAATGTTAATTGTAGAAGAAGGAGATAGTTGAGTGCCATTGAAGAAGAGGGGATAGTTGTCGGGAAGGATATGTCGAGTAGATAGGTGAAGAAATTGGGTTTCTGAGGCATTGAACAAAACAAGGTTTGCTTTGCCCCAATCGGAAATTATATTAAGATCAGATGATAGGCGCTCTATAGCATCTCTCCGTAAGTCACTTACTTTATGTTGAGTTGGAGGTCTAATGAACGACATTAAAAAAATGCAGGGTAGAATCATCAGCGTAGGAGTTGATAGGGCATTGAGTTAGATTTAGAAGATCAATAATTAATGAATACGTAGCAAGACAGTGGGTGATAGGACAGAACCCTGAAACACCACTATTGATAGACATAGACTTAGACTATACTAAAATAACGAATACAGTAATCAAACTACCGAAAAGACGCAATTAGAATCCGACCTCGATCTCTTAGTTAGTTGGGCAAACAAGTGGCATATAGCATCTAATACCGATAAGTGTAAAGTTTTGCATATAGGAAGTAATAACGATCGAATTAAACCACCTAATGAACAAACGTGAACTTTCCAATGATACCGAAGAAAAAGACTTGGAAATAATTGTAAGCAACGACCTCAAGCCCAATAAACATTGTTTAGAAGTTGTTAAGAGGTCTAATGAACTAATAAATTTCATAGGATAGATTTTAAAGTACAAGTCTGAAAAAGTAATTCCTACACTTTTCAATACGATAGTGCGTCCTCATCTTGAATATTGCTTCCAGTTTTGGTCGTCTTAATACAGAAAAGATATAGACAAACTGGAGAGAGTACACAAAAAGTTACTAAAAGGAAAACTTTAAAAAAACAAAAAGTTACTCCGCGCCTGCGAAACAAGCAATACGAAAAGCGATTGAAGAAACTTAAATGTTCAGTTTGTCTAAACGAAGGTTACGAGTAACGAGGAGACTTATTTAAGTTGTTTAAAATGTTCCATGACTTCGATAATGTTAACATAAACGACTATTTATATATTGATTGGACATGCATCATTCATAGATACATATAGATCGGACATGCATCACTCATGGTAATGGATACAAGATCATTGGTAAACGATTTCGGTCACATGAAGTGAAACACTATTTATATCAATAGTTGTTAATATTTGGAACTCTCTTACAATACAAATAGTTAATAGTATCACGGTTGAGGCGTTACTGAACAAACAATATTAGTATTTAGCTTCAGTCGCCCAACTAAATTACTTGGGTCCTACGTAAATTTGTTGAGTTATTTTTTGTCTTTAGGTTAGATTATGTCTCTCCTTCAGCCTTTCCTATCAAATTTCATGGCACTTTTTCAAGACTTTATGTAGTTTCTTTTCTAACTTTTGAGTGACCTAAGATGGTCATATATATACAGCTACGAGGTAGCTGATATATCAGCTACCCCGGCCAGAGGGACTGGTGGGTGGGGAGAAACCTTCAACTTTGCTAATCTAATGCCTCTAACACGTAGAAACTGGTGGTAAAACTAAATAGTCACACAAGCAGCCTCGTCTGGCCAAGTAGGGCAGTTGCTGTCTGTTTTTCTTTTGTATTCCTACTCCTCCCCCTCCAAAGCTTAGCTATACACAAGACAAAAAATAAACATACATTTGTAATTGGTCACTTCTCTGAGGGCGAACATACACACAGACAAATATACAGGAGGAGGAGCAGGAGGAGGAGGAGGAGGAGGAGGAGGAGGAGGGGGAGGAGGAGGAGGAGGAGGAGGAGACACCAAATAAAAGAAGAAAAACACGAAAAACGTAAAACCTACAAAACATGACGAGAAGCACAACATATTTTTCTTTTTCTTTTCGGATTTCAATTATTTTTTTCTAGTTTATTTGGGTAATATCTGCCACTTATTTTCCTTTTGTTGTATTTCTTGGCGAGACGATATTATAGTAAGTAAGTAAGGAAAGAAGGAAGGAAGGAGAAAAACGACAGATATTACAATTGCGAAAGATACATAAAGTAACGAAGTCCTGGAGAAAATAAAGAACGGAGATAAAATAAAGGCAGAACAAGAGAAGCGAAGATGAAGGAAAAAAAAAGATGTGAAAATCAAGGAAGACGAAATGAAAATGGCGCAAATGGGTGAATGAAAACAGAACACACGAGTAGAGATTATAATGGGTGATAAGGAGATAAATAAATAAAGAAAGGAAAGAGAGAGAGAGAGAGAGAAAGAGAAAGCGAGAGAGAAAGAGAGAGAGATAGAGAGAGAAAAAATAATGATAGAAAAAATGAAAGAAAGAAAAGGTGTGGGAAGAGAAGAAATAGGGTTATGCGCTGCTCTCCCTGCCTCTCTCTCGCCGCCACAGCAATCATGCCCTCTGTCATCGCCGCCTTCGGGAGTCCGCATACACATGGCCACATTACTTCCCATAGGAATATCGGCAAAACTCACTGATATAATTTTCCACATTTTTTTGCCAGCCAACGATATATTTTTTTCATCAATATCTTCTTTCGATTTGCGAGATGAACGGAGGGGATGGAAAAAAAGAGAAAAAGAGAGAGAGAGAGAGAGAGAGAGAGAGAGAGAGAGAGAGAGAGAGAGAGAGAGAGAGAGAGAGAGAGAGAGAGAGAGAGAGAGAGAGAGAGAGAGAGAGAGAGAGAGAGAGAGAGAGAAGAGAGAGAGAGAGAGAGAGAGAGAGAGAGAGAGAGGATATATAATTTCAAATTTATATATCTGTCTGTGTCTAGCAGCTTTTGATCATCTATATATACCTATATTTTTTTCATTATAATCCAAAACATGATGATCCTACTGTGTGTTTCCTCATACTTTGTTTTTGTTTTATACATTTGTGCCTATAGCGCCTGTAGGCAGTTACCTCCAGAGCTGGGATGGTAGGCCCTAGAGGTTCACTTGAGGGCTGTGATGTTATGATGTGGGCCTCGTCCGTAGTGGCACAGACAGTATTTTTATAGTGACGCCTGTGATTAGAGGCTCATTCCATCCCCTTGTGTTCTCTGATGCACTCGCAATCGAACGTAGAACGTTAATAGGCAGCATGTGAGTGTTTTTAGGTCACTCGACGGTTGCAGAAAGATATTAAGTGGATTTTGGCCTCATAGGAGATCGAACTTGGGTCATCGAACACGCCACACGGAGACGCTAACCACTCTGCTACCTCCACTACTCTGAACTCATGAAATTTGTGCTCTCTCTCTCTCTCTCTCTCTCTCTCTCTCTCTCTCTCTCTCTCTCTCTCTCTCTTCTCTCTCTCTCTTTTCTCTCTCCCCCTCTCTCTCTCCTCTCTCTCTCTCGCTCTCATCTCCTCTCTCTCTCTCTCTCTCTCTCCTCTTCCCCCTCTCCCTCCTCTCTCCCCTCGTCTCTCTCTCTCTCTCTCTCTCTCTCTCTCTCTCTCTCTCTCCTCTCTCTCTCAATAGATTTTAACGAAGACTGACATTTATATTGATACATTTATTGATATGTAAAATAAACATTATATATATACAAATTCTTTTCAAGTTAGAGATCAGCACATTAACAAGCCTTACATTACAACTGCAATCAAAATTCTGTTAAACATCGTCATAAATTACAAAAGCTGTATGCTAAATAGCTACTAACTTATGGTACTGAATTTAAAAGATATATAAATGTACTCACTTCATTAATAAGACCCGCTAAAGGGAACTATCATAAAAATAAATTTAAAACACATTCAGGAAATTCCAGTAAAACATTGGAAGTTTTGAACAAAATAATGGGAAAAAGTAAGTCCCAACTACCAACCTCTTTCTCGTTTTAAAACAGACATGTATTAAATAATCATGAAATTGTTGAGGGCTTCAACAGCTACCTACTTTACAAGCGTCGCTGATAAACTCACAGAAGTGATACAGGAAGATCAGGTATCATTTAGGGATTTCTTACCTGCTCCTGCTCCTTATTGAATTTTTACTTAAAACCGACAACAGTGAGCGAAATAAAGACAATAATAAATTTTCTTAAAGGAACTTCTCCTGGCCCTTAGAATATACGTACCAAGGTTGTAAAAGAATGTTCTGACATAATTTTTCCCTTTTTAGTACATTTTATAAATTCATTTTTTTATAGCACATTACCTTTCCAAAATATATCCAAATAGCTAAGGTAATCTCTCTCTCTCTCTCTCTCCTCTCTCTCTCTCTCTCTCTCTCTCTCTCTATCTCTCTCTCCTCTCTCTCTCTCTCATCTCTCTCTCTCTCTCTCTCTCTCTCTCTCTCTCTCTCTCTCTCTCTCTCCTCTTCATCTCTCTCATCTTATATATTATATATATATATATATATATATACGTATATATATATATATATATATATAGATATATATATATATATATATATATATATATATAATTATATATACATTATATATATATATTACTGAGCACAAATTTGTAACTGTGTTATCAACTGTAATGCATAATACTAAGAAAAGGTTGGAGTTTAAGAGAAAATAAGAGCTGGGGCAACAAGATAGCGATTGTTGCTGCCAAGATGGTCGTGTCAGATGTAAACATCATCCACCCCCCACTGCTGCTACTCCATTGTTAAAACGTTCTGATATCTCAGTCTGCCGCTTCACCTGGTATACCTCACTCGGCGACGCCCTCCGCGCACCCACCATGGGTCATTACCGCTCAGACTCCTGCCCACACCCATGAAAAGACAAACATCCCGCATATTAGATGTCGCTTAACCGCATTCGACTCGGCCATACAAGTTGACACAACAGCGGAAGGAGATGATAGAAGGGAGGCAGAAAATGGTGATGGAATTTTCGCTGGAATGATTATTGTTGATAAATGGAATAGTGAAACAAAGAGCGTCTTAAAGTTTATATTGTAGGAGGAGTGTGAGCGGTGAGAGGGTGGTGTAGTATCTTGGGAGTCTGTCTATACACACAGGATGGAGAAAGGCGCGTCGTGGCTTTGTTGTGTATTTGACAGCGAGTCATTGTACAACGTGGGGACAAGAGGTGCGCGGCGTGTGTGTCTCTGTGTGTCCTGTACCTGACTGAATTACCTGGCTGGTGTTGCAGTTGTGTCGGCGAGGACAAGTCAGGTCAGCGTCAGGTCACCCTCGGGCCTCTAATCCTGGTCCCAGATAGGGGGGTGGCCTAAGCCGATGCGGGTGTGTATGTGCTTTGTGTGTGTTAGCGCCGCTACAGTGGTAAGCAAGGTGGGATAGGAGACAACATAGGCCTTTGTACCACCTCGACCCTCAATCCTCACCCCTGTACCTCTACGGATAAGGAAACTGTATGAAGAGTGCTAGTAAAAGGCCGCAACGAACCTGTAGACGGGAAAAAAGTCTTCCATACGGTACACCAAGACCAAGACCCATCACGGCGCCACGCGTCCGCCTAAAGGGCCGAATCAAAACCATAAAATCATGGTGACAGGGCCCCGTTTTCATCACATCCTTAGAATTCTTTACATTCAAAAAAATAGACGTGCTACACTAAAGGGTGCGCCGCCGCCACGGCTCCAATACATCAAGTCCCGTCCTGTCACGTAACGGTTTTCGGGGAAGAATATTTTACGTAATGAAAACTGTGCCGTGCTGATAATTGTCGTTTCTCAAGGCTTTATGTCCCCAAAAACAATATCTTTTAGAGTTCACTCCTCTTCTTCATCCAACAGAAGTGCTATTAAGGCAATTTCTTCAAACCATAGCCTCTGAGGCACCATCCCTGCTTAGAGGGTGAGCAGGAACTGCGAAAATGATGGAACCGTGACGAATAGTGTGAATACAAGGCACGGCGACAGAACGCTGCCGTGATTCAGAGTGTGAACCAGCCCTTTAACTGTACCTTCCGAAGAGGAAATAAACAACCCTCGCGACTGTGATAGATTCATAGGTGTAAACCAGGCAAATATCGTCAATCCCGACAACGCTGCCCTTCAACAATAACAAGAAGGAAAGATTTGGGTTTCCTTACAGTGTTACCTAAATATCTACGTAAATTTTTGTTATTGGCAAACACCGATTTCGAGGCCGAAACTTAGTCCTCCTGAATAGTTTTGGGGTTTTGAATTAATCTGGCTCTCGTTTTGTCGGAATTCAATGTTTTTTTTACATGTGTGTGTGGGGGGGGGGGCCAACCTTGCCCCTCCAGGTCCGCCCCGCAAAAATTTCTACGTTTTTACACTGCCATATTATAGGTAATATTCGTTTTTTCTCTGTATCATCTGTTTCTAAACCAAACCCCACCTTAACCTAGCCTAATCTGATTTAACCCAACTTAACCTTCTGGCTGAAATACGGTAGTTTTTTTTGGTAGTACGTGTAATGCCATTATTTTTCAATTGCGTCATGGAAATGGGGCTCAAAATACTCAGAATGAAGAAAGCTACACGATGATGTAGGTAAGAGTCCCAGGACTTGTGAAAGCCCACTACCAAAATAATACCAATATCTTACTGCAAATTTTCCACAAAGTCTAAACACATAACAGAAAAGCAACAGAGGCATACCTACAACATTAAATCTAAGCTATATGTCATAGGTAGCAAATATTAGAAAACAATTCGTGGGGGCACCTGCAATATATTATGACCGATTTTGGTTACCTGTCATTCCCTTTACATTTTAACTAGTATAATTTTTTCATTCACATTCATTGCACTGTGAATATTGTATCGAGGTACATGCTCTAATCATTTGCTTTCCCCTACAAATCCTTTTTTTTTTTTTTTTACATAAGATAAATTTAAGATTTCTTTTTTTACAATTAAAAACACCAAATATTTTTCTTCTCAAAACCACCTTGTAAAATAGGGGTGCGTCTTATGCGGAGGTGCGTCTTATGCGCCGGGAAATACGGTATATATATAATATATATATATATATATATATATATTAAGGCATCAACACCAATTCTGGAAATTACAGACTCATATCGTTACTGCCTACGTTTGGTAAATTTTTTAAGAATGTAATGGTAACTCGTTCGATGAACTACCTGAACACGCACTCGTTGCTATCACATTGCCAGTTCGGGTTTCGGCCGGGCTACTCCACTGAGCTGGCTGTACATAGACTGTGCTAATAACTTCACAACACCTTAGACAACAAACTTTACCAAGTAACATTATTTTGCAATCTTACAAAGGCTTTCGACACCATTTCACACTCCATTCTAGTAGAAAAATTAAAAGTTTTGAAAAAAATGGGATTCGTGGCCCCGTAATTGAATAGCTATTTAAGTCATAAGAAACAACTCACATTATTTAACAATATCTTTTCATCTTCTAAATAGATTTATTGTGGTATTCCTCAAGGATCAGTCTTAGGTCCGATTATATTTTTAATCTATATGAACAATATAATACGCTTAAAGTAATCGTCCAGACCATTTCATCATTCCTGATTTAATGCAGTCAAAAATTAGCCATGATCGAGTATATCAACAATATGTTGTCACATTTTGCATCCAGTCACCGTTTTTAAATGATCCGCATTAAAAATCTGTAAATTCCCCGTGCTCTCAAAACACAACTGTTTATCAGCAGACGACGCACCATGGGTCGGCGACGTCACAACAGGGAGCCTCCCAGCACCGCCTGATACATATGCGCGGAGACTCTGAGAAAATGTAGTACTTGGGGAATTTTGGGTGTTTCTGATATATTTTTTGTGCGATGTGGCATGTACTTGCATCCTGTGTGGGTGCAGCGTGGGGGCTGTGCCTTTACCGAGAGCTTAGCACCCATTTGCAAACTGTGGGGTGACGATATATGTGTGCAGATGTGTGCAGCGGCGGCAAAGCGGCGGGGAGCGGCGGGTAGGTGCAAGGCCACCGAGATGAGAGGGCTGCAGTACCCTGGCTACTACCAGCCGCTCCCCGTCGCTCCAAAGGTCTGCACACATATATCGTCGCCGTGTGGGTTGTGAATGGGTGCTAAGCTCTCAGGAATGGCACGGCTTTCTTGCCGTGCCCATGCAGGATGCAAGTATGTGCCGTGTCGCACAAAAAATATACCAGAAGCACCCAAAATTCCCCAAGTACTACATTTTTCTCAGAGTCTCCGTGTGTCTGTGTCGGGCGGGGCTGGGAGGCTCACTCGTGTGACGTCGCCAGCAAGTTTCGCGCCACGGCTGGAATGTGGCTATTGTTTTTCCCGCGCTTTTTACAAAAGTCATGTTTTTAGGGAAATAAGGCGTGAAAATGAATAATTTTTTGTGGATTAGGTATTTTGAATGATTATTCAACATAATTATGCAAAGAAAAAATGGGTCTGGACGATTACTTTAAGTAGTGAATTAAACTTCTTGTTGTTTGCTAATGACACCACCATTTACCTTCAAGGACATAATCTCAAGACACTACATGACACACAAAACAGCGAGTTGATACAGGTCTCTGACTGGATTAAAAGCAATAAACTAACACTAAACATAAAAAAACGAATTATATGGTATTACACTCCGTACACACTCAACCAGCCGAAATGATTATAAAAATGAATGGCCTTACTGCCAACAAAGTTAATGTAGTTGAGTTTTTAGAGTTATTATTTGATAATACTCTCAAGTGGAAACCATTATACAGTATTGACGACATTAGAGCTAAAATATCAAAATAAATAGGATTTATTTATAAAATTATAAAATAAATCATCAATAATTGGGGGCATAAGCCGGGGGGCGCGTCGCCTCGCACACCCTTCGACGCCACTCCCGGGGGTCACCAAAGGCGAGTCCCCATACAAGTTCCCTTCTCGTACCAAGCAACTCTGAAAGGAAACATCAACTTGCCCCAGCCACGAGCCTTGTAGGCGCCCCTTTGGCCTCCTCCACGCCGGATGGTTTCTTACAACTCTGTGGGAAGGATCGGTTTCAGGGTAGCGTGCCACATGCCCATATAGCCGAAGTTGGCACTGACGGACTATGTAGGTAATAGGCATCTATTCAGTCTCACGGTGTAATCACTGATTTGACACGTAATTATCCCAACGATACCTCATGATTCTGCGAAGACACTTATTACCTAAGGCATAGATTCGCCTCTTCAAGTCGCTAATTAGTGTTCATGTCTCACATCCATAGAGTAAGACAGGATCACAAGCAGCTTGAAGATCCGGATCTTTGTCCTCCTGCACAGGTACCGACAATACCAAATACTAGTGCTGAGCGAGTCCATAACACCGTGGGCTATGCCAATCCGCCGTAAGACTTCTTGACGTGACCCGCCGTCATTCTGGACTGCGCTACCAAGGTATGTAAAACTTTCCAAGATCTCAATGTCCTCTCTGCACGCATGAACAGACTGTACTGTTTCATCTAATAAGCCTGCAAACACCTGGACCTTGGTCTTGAGCCAGGAGACCTCAAGTCCCAAAGGCTTTGCCTCCTCGTGCAGCGCCTAGAGAGCCACCACCAGAACCTTTATAATCTAATAAAATTAGGGTTGCACCCGGAAAAAAATATTATACAAATGAATAATGAATATATTTTTGGTATCAAAAGAAGCGCAATTTTATGTAGATTAACATATCCAAAATCCTCTCAAAGTGGGTTTGGGGAAATTTGTTTACGGCTAGTTAAGTAACGGGGTATTTTGCAAAATTTAGTCAACTTCTGTACAATTTTAAGATTATTACTATCAGAAAAATAACTAGAATTCTGTATTTCCTTTCGTTTATATTTGATATAACTTTGTATACATTACAAAAAATTGATGCAAACTAATATTATAAATTATAAATTTATCGTTGATGACGTCACTGATAACGTCACTAGCTTTTCCTCTGAAATACATATACAATGATTGCTGGAATTTCTTGCTCTTCACAAGTAAGTAAACTTAGTTTTACACGTATGAAAATTTTGATTGCAGTGTACGTTTTTACCTGCTAAAATACGTTATGACTATTTTGCTGAAGATGTTTTTTGTAGCTAAAAACCTATTTAAACAAACCGTCGATCTTGGTACAAGTAGATTAAAGAGAGACAAGGCAGATCTTGCAAAATTGAAAGATTGGCTAGCAAGAAATAGTCCATTCAACGACGAAGAACCTTTTCTCAAGAGCATCTCCACAGGATTGACTGCTACTATAGAAGACCAAATCAACTGCGATGATGCTAAAACAAGTGGGGAAAAAGCTATTCAAAGACAGCTTGATGAAGTCCCTTTCTCAAGAGCAAAGATCAAACGTAAAGACCAGTACGTACACTAGAGTATTGAAGAATGGGGGGCAATTTGAGAAAGACAAAATCCATGTCGATCCGATGCTACTATTTTGCGCTTGTTGGTGCTCGTGGAGAGAGATGATGATATGAAAGAATTTTCAAGTACGAGTTGACACCAATACCTACGTCACTATTTGACCACGGAATGATGCGGAAACCAAACAAGTCAGCTTTAGGTAGAGCCATAAGCAGGAGTTTCAGCAGTCACACCACCAGTCTCATCATTTCATGTACTTGACAGAGGCACATGCTGCATAAGGTGAAGGGGGCCCCCTAAAAGCACATACGAAATCATCATCAAGCTTTATGTGCAGTTTGTCAATGGCAAGTATGGTGTATCTTGCGTGGTTTTTTGATGGCTATGACAATGGTCCTTGCATCAAAGAATGAACACAAAATGAGAGTAGGGAAGATATTTGCTAATGTTACGGTGCATTGCAGAAAAAACCCTACATGCAACCAGGAAGCTTTCTTAAGAATTCCAAATATAAGTCACATTTTATTTATTACTGGCAAAAGCCCTAAAAGATGAAGGTCATGATGTACGACAAAGGCATTGGCGATGCAGACACTCAGATTGTTCTGGCTTCATTAGAATATGCTTCAAAAGAGGACAAAAGGCCGGTGACAGTGGTGGCAAACGACACTGATATTCTTTAATGTTGATGTTCCACTGGAAGCTCACATGAACATCTTCATGCTGTCAGACGCTGGCAAGAAGCAATACGAATGTTGGGACATTGAAGCTTTGGGGTTTTCAAACAGCAGGAGGTTTGGTCACAAGACATCTTCTTTTCATCCATGCCTGGTTTGGTTGTGATACGACATCAGCGAATTATGGTCAAGGTAGGCAATGTTATTAAGTTGTCTGATTCCCCCCTTAATACATTCAGTTTTAGGACATCCTGCACTAGAAACGAATTATACCCAATAAAATACTTTTTGTAGCAGCGGAGTTGATATATCTGCATTACTTTGCATGGTGTTTTAAATTTTATATGTAAAACGTTCATAGGAAAGACTTCACTTCTGAAGAAGTTTCAGCAGAAAGATATTGAAGATTTTCACAAAATTGTGGGGATATCGAAGATGAATACGGCTCAGCAGACGAAATTGGCAATGTGGGTCAGACTTTTGAGAATGGTAAGTAAAAAACACGAATTGTACATCAGTAGCATTTTCAGTGTTCAATACGTAATTTTAATCATGGAATAGCCCTTGTTATGGGGAAGCTTTTCCTGAGAGAATTTTTTGTTCTTTTTAGGTACAAGGGAATGATGGAAATTATCCCTTTTCGAACATCGTTACAAACGCATTCATGCGCTTTGCAGCAACAGCAACTACTACCATAAAACCCCCAGAGTCTACCACCAACAGAAAGAGCAGCCTATTTCATTCCCTTCGTGTTCATCTGCAAGTCTTGAGTGGAAATCACTGATGAGCGTCACATTACCCACAGAAGACTGGGGTTGGAAGCTTCAGCATGGAATGTACGAGCCAGTCATGACGATTTGGCCCAGCTCCCGAGAAGATATTGAAATTTTTGAGATGCAACTGCAAGTTGATGGGGAAAAACGTTAGTGGGACGAACGCATGCACATGTAGGAGAACAGGATTACGATGTATCTCAGCGTGTGGTCAGTGTTACGGAAAAAATTGCAACAACGCAAAAGACGACATGGGACGCGATGAAATGTCCGAATATTTGAACATTTTCGAAATTCTGGAGTCAGAGTGCAATTTGTTTGTTGATGTTTAAGTTTATCAACATGATATGATACTTATTCTATCACTTTTGTGTTTAGTCTTCGAATATAAAGACAAACTTCGTGAATTTTTTGGTTTCAAAACAGTGTGAAATTCAGAAGCTTTCGCTTTCATCATCAATGACGTCATCAATAGGTATTAAAACTTTCCAAACCTTATTTGAAATCAATAAGATCTAATGTATGTAAAGTTTCGTCTTACAAAAGCTAAAGAATTTAAGAGTTATAAAGATTTTTCAACCTGGTTTTATTCTGAAATTTGTGTAAGTTAGGGCAATTTTGACAAAATACCCCCTGTTACTTAACTAGCTGCAAAACAATTTCCCCAAACACACTTTGAAAGGATTTTGGATATGTTAATCTACATAAGTTTGCGCTTCTTTTGATACCAAATTCATTAGTATAATATTTTTCTCCGGGTTTAATCATTATAAGGCCTATTTTTACTAGACTATTAGCGACTTAGCAAAGATTAATGCATTATCGGCAAAAAACAAGATCAATGACCTTGGTATTGCCGAGGGATAGATGCTCCACAATCACTTTGATCTACAACTTTGCCAAATACCCAGTCCATACAAGTTTTGAAAAGTGATGGGGCAAGAATGCCCTCTTGCCTCACTCCTGTATTTACAGGAAAAGCTGGATACACCTCCTCCACTTCACATTACTCTCAGTCCCAGAGTACTGGCCAGTCATCAAACCAATAGTCCTTGCAGGAATCCCGTGAAGTCGCAGATCCCAGAGTGACTCACGATGCCCTGAGTCAAACGCCTTCTTGACATCAACATAAGCTGCAAGCATCTCTTGTCAAAACTTACGTCGGGGTTCTACCAGGACACGAAGCGCTAGGATACGGTACGTTGTTGACTTACCAGGCGTGAACCCAGGCTGCTGAGGTCTCTGATACTTTAGCAGATGACTGCGGATTCGTGTCAGTAATAGATGGGCTGGCACCTTGCCTGGCACGCTGAGAAGTGTAATACCGTGGTAATTGTTGCAGTCCTGACGGTCTCCTTTCCCTTTCCAGATAGGGACGACCAGCCCTTTTTTCCAGTCAGGAGGAACGGTATCTGATTGCCACACGGCTGTCTGGACAGAATGCAACCCGCGGATCATGGCCTCATCCCCAGCTTTGAGTAGCTCTGCACTGATATTACAACACCAGCTGCCTTTTCACCCCTCAACTTTGCTACAGCCTCTCTGATTTTGTCAAGAGAGAGTGCGGTTTCGTCAATGGGAGGATAGATCGGCATCCACTGCCCGTAATCTAGTGGTGTGAAGCTGCCCAATAGACTATAACAGTGAGCTCGATCTGGCATCTGGTGGCCGTCGGGGAACCTCCCGTCAGCTCAGGACGTCAGGTCTTGGGGTGTCAGGCTTGACTTATTTTCCATTATTCCCTACCAAACCAGCTACAATTAAGTGTTGTCATGGTCAACATAGGTTTATGCAAAAGGAAAATATACGAGTTTTACATTATTCATGGCGTTATAATGAGGATTGTTGGCAAAATAGAAGCATTCGACCACACGTGTCCTACAACATTCTACTAAATACTGTAGAGGAATGCTTCAAGGCGGGTGTATGGGTAAATAATATTACCTTCATGCATGCAAAGAGAAGGTAATGTTTACCCATACAAAGATCGTTTGCGTTCGGCTGACGTGGCGATGCTTTCTGCTTCAATAAAAGAATGGCAAGTGTACTTTCGGCAAAATCAATTACACTTTCTTATTTTAATATCTTATCATAAATGTTTGAATCAAATAAGGGAGGTTGCGACGTGTAATTAAGGATAATATGATCGTCACAGCTGTACATATTGCTTTATGCATTCGAACAGCTGGAGTTAAAGACTGGAATGCGTGACTTGATTGGAAATCAACAACTTCACACATCTGACTCTAACCCGATTTGCTGACAATACCATTGGATATTAAGAAACACTGAGACCACTATCAGCTTCCTGAAGAAATTTTCCATCGCATTAGTATACATTTATAACTGTAATGTAAGTACAAATATACGAAAACAAGGGTTATGTAAAACAGTGCATAAACATTTTCTCCCACTTATTTGGGAGACTCCACTCCCACTCCCACTTCAACTCCTCATTGCTCGGCTACTTATACAAAGGAATACAAAGGAAACACAAACAGCAACAGACCGATAGGTCCTTACAAGACTGTTTGCTTTAACTACACTACACTAACTAGATAATAAGAGAGAAAGGATAGGAAGTAGAAGGCTCCTCCCCACCCACCCATCCCTCCAGCCGAAGCTGGCCGGAAAAGAAGTGATACCATGCAATATAGAATTGGAATTTGGAATTTGGAATCATGGAATTTGTGAGGAAAGTTGAAAGCTGTAATCTATGGCTAACTACTACTAGTTTGTGGGGGTAGGTTTAGTGCTTGATAGATAGGTCATGTTATGTGTGTTTTGTAATGGTGTGAACACAGTGTGGAGGTTCAAGGGGTGGTGCGGCAGCCTTGCCTGGCACTTTCTTGGGAGGCAGCAGTCAATCAGGCCCCAGCTCCGTTCAATCCACTGCGGATTGTGTACTTTCCATGTAGGACGCCGTACACTTCAATGCCTCCTGCAGCAGTGACCCCTGGTACCATAAATCCCGATGGTGGTCACTAACTGTCAGGACCCTAACTGAACCACAGCCCGTCACAGGTCGAGAGTAGTAGTGGTAACCGTTAACTCGGGGCTATCTGTGTGTGTTATGAGGTCTAATGTAGTGTTGGTGTAGGCTCAGTGTGGAAGTTCAGGGGTGGTGCGGCAGCCTTGCCTGGCGCTTTCTTGGGAGGCAGCAGCCAATCAGGCCCCAGCTCCGTTTCAATCCACTGCGGTAGTGCACTTTCCAAGTAGGACCCCGGGTGCACTTCAATGCCCCCTGCAGCAGTGACCCTGGTATATAAATCCCGATGGTGGTCACTAACTGGCAGGGCCCTTACTGAACCCACAGCCCGTCACAGGTCAAAAGTTGTAGTAGTGACCGTTTACTCGGGGCTGTCTGAGACGTGTGGGAGGGGTTGTGTAGACGCGACTCGCAATCATTTTACGCAATGAGAGTAAGTTTCAGAGGCCCGCGAGATAAATGTATTATTCCGAGATAAACAGTGACAACCGGGGATTTGATATGAAATATTTATCGAGGCGATTTTTAAATGATTCTATTGTATTTGAGTTTACTACGTCTGACGGCAGCCCATTCCATACTGTCATGGGCAGGGCCGAGTGAGGAGGAGGCAAGACAAACGCAG
This sequence comes from Chionoecetes opilio, assembly GCA_016584305.1. Classification (NCBI taxonomy): domain Eukaryota; kingdom Metazoa; phylum Arthropoda; class Malacostraca; order Decapoda; family Majidae; genus Chionoecetes; species Chionoecetes opilio. Next base: position 128,878 of record JACEEZ010023267.1, read on the forward strand.
GTGTAGCTGTCAGCGTGTGCGAGCCATAACTGCATGGTTTATTTTCTCAAGGTATGGAGTAAACACGAATATGAACCATGAAGCCCTAAACTGCATCCCCGAACACAATGACAAACAAAGCTTCGAACTGGCTCTGAACCATTACATCTCCCTTCTCAATTTTAAAAGAAGTACATAAAACATTCAATAAAGTCATATGCCTACGACTAAGAAATCAAAATACTTTAGGTTTGAAGCTCAAAATATAGCGAACACAAAATCTATCTTGAAACTCGAATCCCCTTAAAACATGCAATGCAAAGGTTTAAACATAAGTGAACCATACATAAAAATTAATACTGTAGACGTTCTGGAGGGCGGCTGATACGACCCGAGCGTGTCCTTACAGGGTCAGGACGGATCATCTGGGCGGTGCGGCGTAAAGGCATCGCTTCCCTCCGCCACGCGGGAGGCGTGTGCATCCTGTCCTCTGTTGCCGTTTCGCCGTCACTCGTCTCGGGTGGATTGACTTCCCTTGCAGGTTTTTGGTTGTACGATGTATGATGCGGGGGTGTGATGCTTATCTACGACTGTAGCGGGCTGCCACTCGTTTGCTCTCGCATTACGGACCAATACAGGATCCCCAACATCGAACGCCCGTACAGGCGTATGACGTTGAAAGCGCGCGTTAAAGTTGAGTCGTTGTTGTTCCCTTTGCCGCTCGAGCTGCTCACGGTGGTTCGGCTGCCCACCACAGGCGCGCCGCGGAAGGGTGTCCACCTTCCTCCCGAGCAGCATCTCGGCAGGTGATGGCAGGTGTGCGTCCAAGGGCGTGCTTCTAAGCGAGCGTAATCCTCTGTAAAATGCGTCGTTGCCATTACTTCTTTTTAATAAATCTTTCACGATCCGTACCTGACGTTCAGCGATGCCGTTGCTCTGTGGGTGTAGCGGCGAGGATGTGGTGTGCCGGAACTCAAATCTTGCGGCAAAGTTGGCAAACTCACGGCTGTCAAATTGCGGTCCGTTTTTCTGAGTAGAGGGTTGTTGGCGAGCCATGTTCTGCGAATAGCTGCATCAGTATCTCTATTACGTCGCGGCTGGTCGTCCCTGTCAATTTAATACAAATACATAGGAGGAATAATGATCAACTACAAGAATATAATTATGACTGTTGTAGTAAAACAGGTCTGTACTGACATCTTGCCACGGCCCCTGGGGTACTGGATGCTGGTGATCCGGCGTTAGCTCCATGCAGTCGTTTGCTGGGCGGGTGAAAATGGCAGGGTTGGCAGGTGTTTACTTTACTCTCGATGTCGTTACGCATCCCGGGCCAATACACGGCGTCCTTGGCACGGGAGTTCCATTTTCACGCGCCCCCTGGTGACCATCATGGAGCTTATCGATGTACCACGCACGTAGTAGCTTCGGTATGACGGCCGCGTTTCCCCTTCAGTATGACGCCGTCATCTATCACCAACGAGTCCCTAACACTCCACTAGTCGCGTATCTGTGGGTTCAACTGGCAGCGCCGATCCGGCCATCCCCTCCACATAATGCGTCGCCCAGTGATAGTACCTCGTCACTTTTCTGTTGCGCGCCGTAGCTCCTCTAGTCGCTCCGGTGAGAAGTGAAGAAGGTCGACACGCACTTCCATGTTCATCGGGACGGGCACCCCACGGTCGGCAGGGAGGCGTGAAAGTGCGTCCGAAGCGAGCATCATACGGCCTGGCTTGTACCGCACGGTGACATCGTATTCCAAGAGCCGTAGTAGCATGCGCTGCAAACCGAGCTGGGGCACTATTTAATGACTTTTGGGTGACCATTTCAAGGGGTTTATGGTCCGTTGTCACAGTGAATGGCCGAACCCTATAGGTAGGTGCGAAATCGCTCACATCCGAAGACGACCGCCAGCATCTCACGTTCTATATTTGCGTATCGTTGTTCCGTCTCTGTGAGGCTTTTAGATGCGTAGCACACCGGCCGCCCATCCTGCTGCAAAACGGCACCGATAGCGATACTCGATGCGTCCACCTCGACGTTAACAGGTAACTCTGGGCGGTAATGAAACAGTGTTGCTCTCAGCTGATATGGTGCTTTTTTAACATTTCGAAGTCAGACTGATGCTCGTGAGACCATTGGTAGATTGCATCTTCTTGAGCAGTTGCGCAGGCGATGTGTTAAGTCTGAGAATCGTGGGATGTAACTTGAAACGTAGGTGCACAGGCCAAGAAATGAACGTAGTTCCTGCGCTGTTGTTGGTGCCGTTAGGTGACTGAATAGCTGATATTTTTGAGGAGTCTGGTGAAACTCCTGACGAGTGGTAGCAGTGTCCGAAGAAAGTCACTTCCTTCAGCCCTACGTGACACTTAGAAAAGTTTAACACAAGCCCACGCTCTCGTGCTCTCATCATTAACTGGTGTAGCCGTTTGGTCGTGCTCGATTTGGTCCTTCCCGTGAACACAAATGTCGTCTGCAATGCTGATTACCCCACTCAACCCGTTCAGTATTTCGTCCATTTTCTTCTGAAATACATCTTGAGAGCCACACCACCCAAACGGCATCCTTATAAAGCGGTACCTTCCAAACGGTGTGTTGAAGGTGGTGGCTTTACTAGACTCTTCGTCGAGCACTACACACCAATACCCGGAGAGTGCATCCAATTTTGTGAACAAGGTGGAGCCGGATAACTGGTGTGTGACTTCTTCCGGGTATTAAGCGGTGATGAGGCCGTTTGGTGGCTCTATTCAGGTCTTTCGGGTCAAGACACACACGTAATGAGCCGTTAGCTTTTCGAGCGACGACGAGGCTAGAAACCCACTCTGTTTGGGTTTAAACCATTTTTGCTATCACTCCTAATTTCAGCATGCGATCCAATTCCCCTTTTTCCCAAGTCTTTACGAAGGTGTATGGGGCATTTTCGTGGGGCGTGAAGACAGGCCGGACACTTGGGTCCAACTCTATGTGTGCAGTACCATTGAACTGGCCAAGACCCTCGAAACAGTCGGGGTAGAGTTGGCGTAGGTATTCAGTTGTTTTAATTGGCTCGTTTAACTGATGTGTGACAGCCGCCATTTTATGCCGGTGCCGGATTCTTAGCGTCGTGAGTATGGATAGTGACCACACCAAGCTGTTCACACGTCGGCAGGCCAAGTATAATAGGGCTGTCTGTTTCAAAAGACATAAAAATTTGTCACACACTCACAGGAGCCATGCTGTATGTTCATGGTTACAGAGCCATGGTGAGGTATCTGGTAGTCATTGTAGGCTGAAATCCGTATGTTCTCCTTCTGCAGCGATAATCCTGGCGGCAACATTTTTATAGCAGCATAATTTGGGAGTATGTTTTCCATCTGCACCTGTATCAATCTTGGCGTGCATACTGTGGCTGCCTGGCTGCCTGGGGATGGTAACATGGACGTCAACAAATGCCTCTTTTCTTACCCCCGTGGTTGTGTTGCTGCATTGCGGACAGAATCGAACATCAACTGTTCCTCATCACTTACAGCTGTGGCCAATACTTCATGGATGGTTTCGGTGAGGCTGTGGTCTGCGTATCACGTTTTCGATACTCACGAGGGATGGTGGCGGAGGCACAGAAGGGAAAGACTGTTCACGGTTTTGATACCGCTTCCCCCGACACACGGCTGCCCAATGTCCCATCTTCCCACAATAACTGCAAATTGATCTGCGAGCGGGCACTGGGAGCGATCGTAACCGTGAGTTTTGGTCGCAGTATGAACAATCCATTTGTGCTGCTGCCTGCGGACCACCACGATTCACTGTTTGAGGTTCGAACAGCATTAATTTGAGGCTTTTCACTTACGAACTCTGCCATGTGGGCTTTTGTTGGCCTCGAATGTACGACACAAGTCAATGGCGTTATCTAAGGTGAACTTTTCGTCCTTAGCTAGCAGCTTTTCCTGCACTTTCTCGTGTGTAGCACCGGCTATTAACTGTTCAAGAATTCTTTCACACTTAGAGCTCCCAAATTTACACTTGTCGGCTTGTATCCGCAGACGTTGCGATAAAGTTGTCGGTGGGACTCACTTTCATGTGCTTCAACTTCGTTCAAGTTGTAACGAGCCAGACGAAAGTTTGTTTTCGGTGCACAGTGGGTCTCAAAACGATCGAGGATACACTTCACTTCCTTTTCTGTTTTTTCCGTTAAACTAAATGTTTCCAATAGTTCTATTCCAAACAGGCCCGAGCCACAGCATAAGGTACGAAGTTTTAGCCTCCTCGTTTTGTTCCGCAAGCGGCCCACTGAAGACGTGGTTCACATATTGCGAAGCGCCGGAAAGCCGTGGGCAGGTTCCTCAGCGTCCCAGTCGAGTGCTGGCACGGTGATCCCCGTCATGCCACTCATGGCTGCAGTGTTTAATTGTACGTCACTGACAGCAGTGTGGGGACTCCTCTAGCTGCCACCATGTCATGGGCAGGGCCGAGTGAGGAGGAGGCAAGACAAACGCAGGTGTAGCTGTCAGCTGTGCGAGCCATAACTGCATGGTTTATTTTCTAAAAGGTATGGAGTAAACACGAATATGAACCATGAAGCCCTAAACTAAATCCCCGACACAATGACAAACAAAGCTTCGAACTGAAGCATCAAACCATTACAAATACGTTTAACAACACCGGTTTGTGAAGAATTACTTTGCTTCGTTCGTTACAAACCGTTTCCTGCTTATTTTAAATCCGTTTTTTTCTAGTTGAGCTTGACCGGTCTAGCGTGAAAAGATTTTCTGGGACTTACGTTCGTAAATCCATTGAAGATTTTAAATACTTCGATGAGGCCCACCTCTTATCCTTCGTTTTGTTAGTGGGAATAAGTTAAGTTCTTTGAGCCGATTTTCGTACGATTTATTTCGCAATCTAGGTATCATTTTGGTTACTCTGCGCTGTATTTTTTCTAGTTTATCTATGTCCTTTTTATAATAAGGTGACCAGAACTGCACACAGTATTCTAGATGGGGGCGAACAAGCGAGTTAAAAAGAGTGAGTATAACTTTTTCCGATTTAAAAACTAAAAGGGTTCGTCCAATAAAGCCAACCAATTTATTTGCAGTTTTTACTACCTCTATAATTTGGTTATTCGGTTTGAGATTTTTTGAGATTATAACGCCTAAATCTTTTTTTTTATCAACACTTGTTAGTTGGAAATCGTTCATCACGTAACTTTTATGAGGGTTGTTATTACCGATATGTAGTACATGACTTTTGGGTCAAGGTTGAAATTAATTTGCCATGTTTTTTGACCATTTTTGTTAGCGTGTTTAAGTCGTTTTGTATGAGTTGGCGCTGAGATTCTGTAGAGGCTATGTTTGTGATTTTCGTGTCATCAGCAAATTTCGATATCCTGCATGTGATTCCCTCGTCAATGTCATTTATGTATATTAAGAACAGGATAGGACCGAGAACTGATCCTTGAGGAACACCACTATTTACACTGGTCCAGTCAGAAGAATTTCCATTTATTACCACCCTTTGTTTACGATTTGCCAGCCAGTTTTCTACCCAATTTGAAAGATGGCCTGTTATACCATGAGTTTTTTACTTTGCTAATGAGACGCTTATGAGGAACTTTGTCGAACGCATTTTGAAAATCGAGGTAAACTACGTCTACTGCCCTCGTGTTGTCGTACATTTTGAATACACTATTGTAAAAATCAAGTAAGTTTGGGGAGGCATGAGCGTTTTTTTTAATCCATGCTGCGAATTTTTGATTAAGTCATTTTCTTCTAAGAACTTAACGATTTTGTCTCTTATGATGGATTCCATTAATTTTTCCAGCAACTGATGTTAAACTGATTGGGCGATATTTTCCGGGCTGCGACTTGTTTCCCTTTTTTAAATATGGGTGTACATTTGCTAGTTTCCATTCGGCACGGTACATTTCCGGTGATTAAAGACTTATTAAATAAGATGGAAAGTGGTTTTTACTATTTCGTTCTTTGCTTCTTTTAATATGCATGGCGAAATTTTGTCAGGACCAGGCGCTTTGTTTATTTTCATGTTATTTATCGCGAGCCAAAATGTCACATTCCTGAAAGGTTAATGAGCTGAGGCAAGTACCTTTGTTCTGGGTTTTGGGGATAGGTTGATTTTGCGTGTTTCCACTGTGAAGACTGATGCAAAAAAGTTATTTAGAGTATCCGCCATAGATACTTCATTTTCTGTGTGCTCGCCATTTTCCATTTCCAACGGTCCTATGGTTGACGGTTTATTACTTTTTTCCTTTTAACATAGCTTTAGAATTCTTTAGGGTTTGATTTGCTCATTTCGGCAATACGTACTTCAAAATTTTTCTTTCTCTGCTTAATGAGTTTTTTTTGTATTTCGTCTAATTCTGTCGTGATCGCGTTTGTCGTCTTCATTTTGTGTTTCTTTGTGTTTTTCATATGCACGCTTTTTAGCTGCAGGCTTTTCCTTGATTTCGCGGGTCCACTATTTCGGTTTAATGTTTTGAAAAGATCGCCTATATCGCATCGGTATTGAGGATTGTATTGCTAAGTTAAGCTTACCGGTGAATTCATGCCATGCTACATTTATGTCGTTACTTTCTGAGATAACATTCCAAAACGGTGTTCGTTAAGATTCTTTTTAGTTTTCTGAAGTCTGCCTTTCGATAATCAAGAAATTTTTTTATTACTTTCGACTTTGCTTGTCTTACTGATGTTAATACTGAAAGTAATCGCCCGGTGGTCACTGCTACTAAATTCGGATCCGACGTTTTAAAGTTACTGACAAGATTTTCGTTAGTTGTGAAAATAAGATCTAGAATATTTTCGCCTCTCGTTGGATGATCCACGTGTTGGTATAAAAAAACTTTCTTGGAGATTTGAATAGAGAGTGTGCCCCGAATGTGTTGAAAGCGAGGCGCCCCAACTAGTAACGGGAATATTAAAATCACCGAATATTACGCTCTCGTTCTGAGAACTAATATCCAATATTTGTTCATAGAGTTCTTCGTCCCAAATTGTATTTGTTTGAGCTGGGGGGTCGATAAAACAAGGCCAATTACTACTTTTTGAGAATGACGATTTAGTTGAACGAAAATTACATTACTGTTATCAGTTTCGTGTTTAGATACTACAAGGGATGAAGGCAGGACTTTATATATAATAATACACCTCCTCCTGCTCTTTTGTAGTCTTTTTGAACTTAATAAGTTATACCCCTGTATCGCAAATTCAGCCAAAAAAACTCTATTTGTCGTATCTATCCATGACTCTGAAATTCCGATGATCTCGTATTGTTTCTGAAAAAACTAGTTCCTCTAAATCATGAAATTTTTTACGTATACTACGGGCATTAAAGTAACAAGCTTTAATATCGGATGGGTAGTTGGGGCTTTGCGGGAACTAAATTTTGGTGCTTTGAGCGAACGAGAACTTATATTGCGGGAACTAGAGCTTAGGTTGTTGTCGGAACCTCTACCTGCTGGGAGTTTTTTGATTTGTAGTTAGTTACCGCGTCATTTAGTAGCCTACCGAGTCGTGCAGAACCAACTGAATTTAAGTGGAGACCATCGTTTCGGAAGAGAATCGGTTGGTTATAAAAATGGTCCCATAAGTTTATATATTCAACTCCTTCTTCTTTACAGAGATTTGCGAGACGATTGTTTGTGCTGAAGGCCTTGTTGTAGAAGCTGTTTGCCGCATTGATCCTCGGAAGAATACCAGATACGATGATTTTACTAGATATTACTTTATATTTGTTCATCATCTTGCGATATTTAGTAAGGAGGGCCTCTGATCTGGTTTGTTTTACGTCATTTGTTCCCGCGTGAATCCTGCGTCGGCGTCATTTGTTAAAACATCGCAGGCTTCTGTTATGTTGTCCAGGGACGCTCCTGGAATGCAGTGCCTCTTTCTGTGTTGGGGATCACGACCACAGAATTCCATTAGCTGATCACGAATGATTGAGTCCCCAATCAGTTTGACGTCCTTTTCTACTGACGTTTCGGCAAAGATTTCGAATCTGTTATAGGTAGTGACGGGGAGTTCACGGGGAGTTATGATCACATTAAGTTTCTAAGCACGCTTCCTGATATCTGCACATTTTTCTGACTATGTCGGTATAGGATACGTCCCAGTGTGAAAATATCAAGAGGGTCAAAATAGTCATTTGATCTTGCTTTTGATAATATCTCAGCCGCCGCGTCGCCTTCTCATGGAGCAAGCGACGGTACCGAGCGTTTTCTGCGGGGGTACAGCAAGAGGAAAGTGACCGCTTGCAAGTGAAAATCTCTCCTGCTCCCCCTCAGAAAACGCCTCTAGTAATGGCAGGACAATTGTACAGATTCCAAGATTATCATCGAGTTGTTGGGCGTACCAATTAAAGCTTAAGCAACAGTTGTTAAACAATTGCTCCAATCTATAAGTATGTTTGAATACTTTTGTGCTCACTTTTTGTGTATGTTATAGTACTTAGATTTTTTTCTTTTTTACGTTGAAGCCTATAGCACCTGTAGGTTATTATGTTTTTCTTCTAGGGCTCAAGTGGTTGGCCCTGCACATTCTGGAGGGTCGTGATGGTTGGCCCTCCGCCCGTTGGTGGCGCAGGTTGGATTTTTATAGTGACACCTGTGATGTTATAGGTGAAGGTCCGTTTTATGTGATAGTCTACTCTGAGTTCAGGCTCATGCTGCCACCTGTTGTCCCTCTGCGGCACTTGTAGTCGCAGTCGAAAAAACAGGAATGTAGCATGCTTCAGCCACTCGACGATGGATTTACAGTTGCTCCTTGGTGGGACTTGAACTCGGGACCTTGTGCTCACCTCCCAGACTCTTGTCAACCACGTTAAAGATGGCCGAAAGAGTTGCTCCCGGCAGGATTCGAACTCGGGACATCGACCTCCAAGACGCTAACCACTCGGCCACCGCCTCCCCAACGTAGTTACGTTGATATTATTACGTAGTTTATTATTCTTTGATTTATCCTCATCTTATATATTGTGCATCTACATGGGGGGGAGCTTATCAAGCATACATACAAAGCTTATCTACCACACATAACAATTTAATTAGTACGTGCTGTTTAACTATTATCGATATGACCACATAAATCCGAATTTCAGAGATCACAATGTTTTTAAGTTAGCTAATATCATAATGTTACAAAGCAGTTTATTTGTTTAGAAAGCCAAATAATTCCCGATTTCCCCTATACAGTACATTGCATGCCCAACAAAGTATTCTGTTTCGAGGAGGCAGACAGTGGAACCAGCTACCTGACACCACAGTGAATGTTTCATCACAACATTTCAAATTAAAGATTAAGCAAGAGTTGTTAAACAATTACTCTAATCTATAAGTATGCTTGAATACTTTTTTGTGTTAATATGTTAAAGTACTTAGTTACGTAGATATGTGCATGTATAAATATGTATGCGACTTTGGGTTGTATGTATATAAATGTATTGTTGACATCGTTAACCTGCTCTCAGATTTTATTATTATTATCTTTAATTTTTTTTTACGTTGCGTCAAATTTTCTAAACACGTATAATTTTTTGATATATTATATTTTCTACTTCTTAGCTATGCTAGCCTTTCATGTTGTGATAGCTAAAGCATAATATACTAATTATATTGGCCCGTATTGGAGCACTTGCTCATCAGGCTTATACTTCTCAGTGTAATTTAATGTTGTGTAAGCTAAGTATTCATACGTAATTTATTGAAACCAATAAAAAGATATCCATTCTAATTATCAATTATCTCTCTCTCTCTCTCTCTCTCTCTCTCTCTCTCTCTCTCTCTCTCTCTCTCTCTCTCTCTCTCTCTCTCTCTCTCTCTCTCTCTCTCTCTCTCTCTCTCTCTCTCTCTCTCTCTCTCTCTCTCTCTCTCTCTTTTCTCTCTCTCTTTCTCTCTCTCTTTTTCTCTCTCTCTGTGTCTACTACTACAACTGCTACTACTTCTACGACAACAACAACAACAACAACAACAACAACTACTACTACTACTACTATTACTAATGCTACTACCCCAATGCTGCTTCTACTATTACAATTACCATCACTACTACTACTACTACTACTACTACTAGTAGTAGTAATACTGCTACTACTGCTACTACTACTGCTACCAAAACAACTACCGTAGATAAAACTACAGTCGCCACCTGCACTAAAGTCGCCAGGTGCCATATATTATGAATTATAGCATCACTTCTGATTTTAATGTGCCACTGAAGATGATACACAGTAGTTTATATCATGACTATAATCTACCCTGTTTCAGTGTTGTTTTATGCTTCGTATCTGCAAATAAAAATTAATATATACGATTTGAAATTTCGCTACTCGTTTTTTTTCGCGCGACGACGACGGCGAGAGGACACTCAGAATATAAACACTAGCTGGCGATCTTAGTGTAGGTCGCCACTCGGTTGATATTTTAGTAATTTGTTCATTTATAGCCATAATATGACACAGATGAAGGCACAAAATGACACAAACTCTCCAGATAACCCATACTAATTTTCCTGAAATCATGGATGTAGAAATGTAAGTATTAACGCCACCAGACGTCTGTAAATCGAAAAAACGTTGTCCTGGTGACTTTAGTGTTATCTACGGTACTTCTACTACGACTCTTACGACTACTATGATTTTTGCTACTACTACAACTACTACATTACATTCTGCGTACACCCCCACCCCCACCCACACACAGTCTCTCAGTTCAGCATTATCTACAAGGTATATATCGTTCATTCGTTCTCTTTATTATCAATTTCACTTTTCTATTTTTTCAGGCCTTTTTCCTCGGTCTTCGTTTCTTTGTTGCTTGTTCTATTTTTTCCTAATTTTCCTGCCTTCCTTTTCGTAATGATCTAAGTCAATATTCCCTTTTTCCACAATGCATCTCACTGGTCCATTCTCTCTCTCTCTCTCTCTCTCTCTCTCTCTTCTCTCTCTCTCTCTCTCTCTCTCTCTCTCTCTCTCTCTCTCTCTCTCTCTCTCTCTCTCTCTCTCTCTCTCTCTCTCTCTCTCTCTCTCTCTCTCTCTCTCTCTCTCGCTCTCTTTCCGTAGGGATGTTTCATGACTTTTTTCTTTGGAACTTTTGTTTTTTTATTTTTTTCAATTTCTTTTTCTGTATACATATTTTTTCATATAATGTTATTTAGTGCAGATGTGAT
>JACEEZ010023267.1:150000-210000 GCA_016584305.1 Chionoecetes opilio
TATCTGAAAATATATCCGAAAAGTAATCAATCAATTTCTCCAGCTCACCTCTCTGTTCATGGGACAAGTCCGGGTTTATGCTCACATCCAAATAAGATTCTTTCCCCCTCAATTCTGGTAAAGCAATGATATCCTCCTCTTTGGTGGAACTAAAGGGTATTACCGAGATTGCCACATACTCCTGTCGGTCTTCATACTTCTTCAACAGATTCGCATGAAATACTTTGCTCTTCCCATTATTTAACATCACCCTGTAGTCATAATCCCCTACAACTTCTGTTATCTCAAAAGGCCCTTTCCAATTCAACAAAAGCTTATTATTATCAGTAGGCAACAGCAAGATAACTTTATCACCTACTTCCATGTGTCTGTCCCCTGCTTTCTTATCATAATGGTGTTTATACTTAGTGCGTGATTGTCTTAGGTTCTCATGTACCAGTTGTAGTGTATCTTCTAGTCTGTTCCTCAGGTCTACAACATACTGACAGGTATTATGCTCTTCTTCGCTTTTATCCTTGTTTACCCACAAATCTTTCAACAACACTAATAGCTCTCTAACTGTTCTACCAAACAAAAGCTCGAATGGGGAGAATCCCGTGCTTGCCTGTGGAACTTCCCTGTAAGCAAACATAACAGCCGGGAAGTATCGATCCCAATCAGTAGGATGATCTTGGAACACCTTCCTCAACATTTGTTTAAGCACTCCATTAAAGTTATCGTTAAGGCCATTTGACATTGGGTGGTAAGGTGTTGTGAAAGAATGCTTAACCCTAATCAGTCTACATACCTCTCTCATGAGTTGAGAGGTGAACTGAGATCCTTGGTCGCTAAATATCTCGTGAGGAAATCCCACCCTTGAAAACACTGCCAATAACGCCTCAGCCACCCTCTCTGTGCTTATATCGGGAAGAGGTATTGCTTCGGGCCATCTCGTTGCTTAGTCTACGAGAGTTAGAATGTAACGATTCCCCTGGCTGGAGACTGGGGTGATGGGACCGACCAAATCAATAGCTATTTTCTGGAAAGGAGCATTCATGAGTGGCATTTTACCTAAGGGAATCTTATGAATCTTGCCCTTTGGCACGTTCTTCTGACATATGTGACACGTCTTACACCAATTTCTAACATCAGATAACACCTGGCCAATAAAAACATGAAATTACTCTTTCCAAAGTCTTCTTTGTACCTAAATGCCCCCCAAACATGCATTCATGAGCAAGGTTCATAATGTGACTTCGGCGTGAACTTGGTACTAACAACTGATAAACATCCTTCACATTTCTAGTACAAAATCTGTGTAACAAGCCTTCTTTCTTAACAATCCTATAATTGCAATTACTCTGAGGATTTAACACCAGTCCTTGCAAACTCTCATCGGATTCTTGTTCCTCCGTCGTGACCGGTGTCTCCATGACACGAGGTAACGAGTCCTGTACTTTGAGAGGTCGGAAAGGCCTCTCTTTCCTCCTCCTCTGTGCTCGCGTGGTTACTGCTCCCGCCAAGTCCTCCACCGTTACTTCTAAATCAGCGAAGGGATCTTCATCAAAAGTACTCTTCTCCTCATTCCTTTCATTTGCACACCTGGGCTCCCCCTCATCACTCTGTGCTGGCAAAGGGCTACTGGAGAGGTTACTGGTAACATTAACTGGCTCACCTTGGGCTTGGTTCGTTGCACCGTCGATGTTACCCACAATCAAATCACAGATGGAGTCTTCCATGCAGGTGGCCTCTACCTTTCCCGTGTAATAAGGAGTTGTAATGAAGATCCTGGCAACTGGGCAAACACGAGCTGTGCGGTCGATGAGGACTCATCTTTTGTTGTTCCCTGTCATTTGGAGTGGTAGGACGTACTGTTTCATCACCACTATACCTGTACAGCCTGTATCTCTGAGTACTTCCACTGGCTGCTCTCCCACGAAGCCCACTGTGAAGTTAAGGTTGCCGCCAAGGGAATCCAGGCCTACGATGAGTGGAGTGCTGAGTTCTTTGGAACAGATCACAGACTTGTTGTTGCTACACTTAAGCTTCATGTCAAGTCCAGAAGAATCTCAAGAGGTAACCATACTATGTTTCATCTTGAGAAACTGAAGGACTTGACATGTGCTCATGAGTATGCGGTGGCAGTCTCAAATCGGTTTGATGTGCTCGGTGCTCTCGGGGATCCTGTAGAACTGTGGGATACCTTCAAACGTGAAACTCTACAGGCTGCCAAGGAGTGTATTGGGGAGCGCCCGAGGTCAAGGCGTGGTTTTGTCTCGACGGAGACGCTGGAGAAAATCGAGGAGAGTCGCGCTGCCAGGCTGGCTGGGAACCGGGACCAGCACAGGGCTCTGTCACGTCGGACTAGAACCCTCCTGAGGAGAGACAAGGAGAGGTATGTCAGGAGTCTCGCTGAGGATGTCGAGGGTCATTTGAACGCTAATGACCTCCGACCCGCCTACCGAGCCCTGAAGAAGCTCCGTTCCAAGTCTCCTTCTGGGGCGAGTGCTATTCGAACAGCAGATGGGCGCCTCGTGTCGGACATGGATGGGCAGATGGCTCGTTGGGCTGAGTACTTTGGGCAAGTGTTCACGGTGGACCCTCCAACTGAGCAGCTTCACACCACTGGGTTACAGGCAGTGGATGCCGATCCTCCCATTGACGAAACTGCACCCTCTCTTGACGAAGTCAGAGAGGCTGTAGCAAAGTTGAAGGGTGGAAAGGCAGCTGGTGTTTGTAATATCAGTGCGGAGCTCCTCAAAGATGGGGGTGAGGCCATGATCCGCGGGTTGCATGCTCTCCTGACTGCCGTGTGGCAATCAGGTACCATTCCTCCTGACTGGAAAAGGGGGCTGGTCGTCCCTATCTGGAAAGGGAAAGGGGACCGTCAGGACTGCAACAATTACCGCGGTATTACACTGCTCAGCGTACCAGGCAAGGTGCTTGCCCATCTATTGCTGACACGAATTCGCAGTCATCTGGTGAAGCATCAGAGACCTCAGCAGTCTGGGTTCACGCCTGGTAAGTCAACAACGGACCGTATCCTAGCGCTTCGTGTCCTGGTGGAACGCCGACGTGAGTTTCGACAGGGGATGCTTGCAGCCTATGTTGATCTCAAGAAGGCGTTTGACTCAGTGCATCGTGAGTCACTCTGGGATCTTCTGCGACTTCGAGGGATTCCTGCAAGGACTATTGGTTTGATAACTGGTCTGTATTCTGGGACTGAGAGTGCTGTGAAGTGTGGGGCAGGTGTATCCAGCTTCTTTCCTGTGAATACAGGAGTGAGGCAAGGGTGCGTCCTTGCCCCATCACTTTTCAACGAACGCTTGTATGGACTGGGTATTGGACAAGGTTGTAGATCAAAGTGATTGTGGAGCATCCGTCGGCAACACCAAGATCACTGATCTTGTTTTTGCCGATGATGCAGTAATCTTTGCTGAGTCGCTGGAGGTCCTGGTGATGGCTCTCGACGCGCTGCACGAGGAGGCAAAGCCTTTGGGACTTGAGGTCTCCTGGCTCAAGACCAAGGTCCAGGTGTTTGGAGACTTACTAGATGAAGCAGTACAGTCTGTTCATGCGTGTGGCGAGGGCATTGAGATCTTGGAAAGTTTTACATACCTTGGTAGCGCAGTCCATAATGACGGCGGGTCACGTCAAGAAGTCTTACGGCGGATTGGCATAGCCCACGGTGTTATGGACTCGCTCAGCGGGAGTATTTGGCGTTGTCGGTACCTGTGCAGGAGGACAAAGATCCGGATCTTCAAGTCGCTTGTGATCCCTGTCTTACTCTATGGTTGTGAGACATGGACACTAAATAGTGACTTGAAGAGACGAATCAATGCCTTTGGTAATAAGTGTCTTCGCAGAATCATGGGGTATCGCTGGGATGATTACGTGTCAAATCAGCGATTGCACCGTGAGACTGAATCGAGGACTATTACCTGCACAGTCCGTCAGCGCCAACTTCGGCTATATGGGCATGTGGCACGCTACCCTGAAACCGATCCTTCCCATCGGGTTGTATCTGTAAGAGACAATCCGGCGTGGAGGAGGCCAAGGGGGCGCCCACAAGGCTCGTGGCTGGGGCAAGTTGATGCTTCTTGTCGAGAGCTGCTTGGTATGGGAAGGGAGCCTGCATGGGAACTCGCGCGTGGTGACCCCCGGGAGTGGCGTCGTAGGGTGGGCGAGGCAACGCGCCCCACGGCGTATGCCCCCAATGATTGATTGATTGATGAGTGGAACAACCTCCACGCCAGGCAGGGTCACTGCTGCTTGTTGCTGTAGACAGGCTGCGATCCTCTCTTCGCTGCCCTTGGGCCTCGTGCTCCACTGTTGTTTCCTACTGTATGCACGACAGTCCCTCGCCTGATGACCAGTCTGATCACACAAAAAGCAACGTCCTTCATTATTTCTAAAAGACCGTTGCTGCACTGGACCAGTGTTCACAGCATTCACCTTCTCTCGTACTCTTCCTTTTTCAACTTCCTCCGAATGGGTCTCATGAATGCGACTCTGTCTCCACATCGGCCCACCATGAGCAGAGAGGTAATGTTGGGCATAACCTTGCATTTCATCTAATGATGTGACACTTCTTTCCTTCAAAAACACTCGTAAGTCTGCATTACACTTCCGTAAAAACTGTTCTCTGAGACTCAAATCTTTCAATTCCTTGTAAGTCTTGTCTATGGCAGCCATATCCCCCCACCTATCAAAGTACCGACAAATCTTCGCCGTAAACTGCCTGACAGTCTCTTCCTTCTCTGGACAACACTCACGGAATTTCAATCTATAACCCTCCTCCGTTAGCATATATCGCTGCAAAATGGCTTTTTTCACTATGTCATAATCGCTGGCTTCATTACTGTCTAGACACAAGTAAGCCTCTAAAGCTTTTCCAGTTAAAAGAGGACTTAAATTCACTGACCACATTTCTTCATCCCACTTGTGGATCGTTGCATACCGTTCAAACCGTTCCAAGTACATGTCCACGTCATCTAACTTTTCATCGTACTTGGGTAGTTTGGGAGTCGGGGCGGCACTAACAACTGGACACGGCACGGGTTGAGCACTTACTTCGTTCACGGAGGTCTGTGAACGAGCCAGGCGAGTTTTTTCGAGCTCCAGCTCTTTTTCTAATCTCGCCATCTCAAATCGCTCCTGAGTTTCACGTAACTGTCGCTCCTCCTCACGTGCTTGTCGCTCCTCATCGCGACGCTGTACCCGAAGCTTCCGCTCCTGGTCAGAGAGTTCTCGCACAAAAGTCCTTAAGTCTTCACCTTCATATCCTAAACTCTGTCCGAGTTCAAGACACTGTTTCATTGCTTCGTATTCACTCATTGTCACTAATAACGTTCTGCACTTCAAGCTCTTTACAACTCACCAACCACTGTCACTTTCTCGGGTCTGGGCACCATTGTCAAGTTCGCTGCACAGTGGTTGGTGGTGAGAATGATAGAAAAGTACATTTTGATATTTAATGACAATAAATCGCAGTAGCACACATCCACAAGGCCGTAGCAGAGAGACGTGAATGCGAGGCAGGAAGGATGGCGCTTAATGGTTGCACGCCCGACGCCTCCAAGGGTGTCACACGGACACTGAGCCACACCACGGGGCTCGCAAAATGAGGGAGGGCGTCACCGCACCAGGGGACGGAAACTCGACGCACCAGCGTCTCTGCCTAGGGCGACCTGCACACGGGGATGAGGAGACTAGTGCCCCTCACACTGTCTGTTCCCGTCAGAACCCTCAGACTCCTCTCGGGTCACTCGGACCGTGGGCCACACCAACTCGGGGTACCGTCGATAGAGAGGGTCCTGCACTGTCTGCCTCTCTCCGTCGCGTTCCTCCTTCACGTCTCCTCGTCTCGCGAGTCGAAACTGAAGTTCGACTCGTGGCTCCGGGTCTGGTTCAACATACCTTAATACTAAATCCCGATTACCTAGTTATAGCTATTCCACCACCAAGACTTAACAACAATACAACAATAATCATCTAAAGGCCTGTGCTAGTGTGTTGACAGAAATTGGGGGTCACTGGTATGGGGGTTTATAACTGGTCAACGTTACTTGAATGATATTATTTGGGGATGATTTGATAAAAGATTACAACTTGAATGGAGGATTTAACTTAGTCTTATGGTTTCACTATATGATTATAGTATGACCACGTCTCACTGCGGAGAGTACTGAAGAGGGGGATGTACTTACGGAGAAAGGATAATAAGGTTTCGGTTAAAGGGATTTGCTGCCACCAGCCCTGGCGAGTAGTTCACTATGATTACTCCCTGGGCACGTTTGATTAATATTAATATTAGATTGATCTTGGTAGTCGTGGTTGGTACGTGGAATTATACCGAGTAAAGGCTGACTCTTTTGGAAGTGTGGGGAATTACTGTCCTAACACAGAATAATCACCTGGGTTTTTATAATAACACAAGAACTATATTTGCAAATGATATCCTATTTATTCATAGTGACATAGTAAGTCTCTTGCTTGAGATCATATCCAACATATAAGGGTTAACACTGTACCGAGAAAACTCTACTCGGAAGTAAGAAAAGGAACTTTACACCCTGACATAGGAACTCTTCCTAGGTGATGAGAGGAAGCTCTTATGAGCATAACTCTCCTTCACTAGAATTTCTATTCAGTGAATTGCCCTACACTTAGGTAACATACCACTTAATATTTATAAATTACACATGGAAGAGAGGTATCTAGTAGAGAAAAATATGAGAAAATGTTGTGTGTGTTTCATTAAGACCATGTGACTTTGAAGAAGACGCGGACGGCCTGCAACGACGCGGAGAGACGAATCTTTCGTTAATAACACTTATAAGGATGGGCAGAACATCTATGCCTTAGTGACACTGAACTGTACCTATATATTTATATAGAAATATATAGATATAATATACTAAGGGAGAAAGAACACAGGAGTTAGGTACGAAGGTCTTACCTGCAACGACGCGGAGAGACGAATGACTCTCCTGAGATTATGGCCTGCGGCATAAAGGGGACTTGTTTGAAAGATTTTAGGCGTGACCTCAAGTGAGTAACTTTTAATCCCGAAATAACTATTTAAATAATGAAACTTGCGTATATAAGAACATGTGGCTTATAATATAAACCTGTTTACTTTGATACTGAAGAATTTAATATGCTTAGTCTAATAACCAAGAAAGGTATTATTTGTGGGCCCGTCAACTGTCCGAACACATTTTTGGAGTGGTATGGTATGAAATATGGAGCACAGAAATTTGGTAGGTTTTCATTTTAGCGTGTATCGTTACTAACACGTCCATATATGACCATAACCGATAACGATGGGGATTATTTTGAAAAACCTTAAGAATTTGGGAGTGAAACTTGGTCTGACCAGATAGCTGGCAAAAGATAAAAAGATCTGACATCATTAGTTATCACTGATCGCAGAATAATTATTCCACGGAAACTTGCCTCGCATACGGGATGTCGGGGAGAGAGGAAGTGAAAGAAGGAAAGAAGAAAATGGCGGGCAAAGGAAAGAAAAAGAAACAAAATGGTGGTTTAGAATTTGAGGCGATGAGTCACCCGTGAAACAAAGAGAAAACATTAACTACTGACAAGACATAGCTCGGGAATTTTATAATAATAATTTTCCTACTATCTCTAATAATGGGCATTACACTAGTAGACTGTATCTTGATATATATATATATATGTATATATATATATATATATATATATATATATATATATATATATATATATATATATATATATATATATATATATATATATATATATATATATATATATATATATATTTTATATATATATATATATATATATATATATATATATATATATATATATATATATATATATATATATATATATTACTGTGTCGTAGGTAGGGTATATTTGGCAACCCTAATGGCAACTCTCTCCGTGACCTCGCCTATAAATATGATTGACGCGTGAAACCGGCTTCTCTTTGCCTCTCTTAGTCCCTCGCTCCTTACTCTATTTGGAGGTCACGTTCACGCTCCTCGCCTCGTGGGCAGGCCCACGTGCCTACCCCAATATTCCACTGTTCCTGTACTACAATATATCCATCTTCTGTCTACAAGTTAGTAATTATTGACCCATACCCCACTCTACCATAAGGACACATAAAGACAATACATAGGCCTTGAACCACACGTGCTCCGAGCCTTGACCGTTTCGCGCCACACAGCTACCCACCGCCACTCTCTCATCTTATGCTCCTGCCTCTACTCATCTATATTCAAGTATATTGTACCACCGTCCTGGTACATAATGGTGGCACGCGGTGTTGGTCTCATGGTCTTGTCTGTGTTCCTTGTGTGGATATATATGTGCGACGCCACGTGATCGATGATGTTGGTCCCCTGATGTTCTACCTGATGTTCTGCCTCGCCATATCTACGATCTTCCTCCTGCCCACCCATGTTTGATTTCATGTGCGGTTCCTCGTGTTCTTGCACGCCCGCAAGCCCCTGACGGCGCCCTATCTTGCCTTTGATGTCACGTGCCGCCCGCGCCTGCACGCCTCTCTTCTCGGCCTAAGGCGCTCTATCCTGATTTGATGTCACGTGCGGTTCTCTGCACGCCCGTGCCGCCCGCACGCACTCCTCTGCCCACGTCCGTACTCTCGTGCCTCCCGCACGCCCTTCACGAGCACTTCGTGGTGTGCACGTGAGACTGTTCCTGTCTCTCCTGATGTCCTAGGCCTATCTACTCTACTGCTCCACGTGTGTCGTTCAGCGAAAGTGTTAATATTTTCACGTCACTTGAAAACTGTGGTCTTTCATATTTTGCGTGTGATTCAGTTTATGTTTCTGTGATTTAACGTGCCATATATATATTTTGAACTTGCTTGACTCATTTCTGTGGTTTCAATTTTCATCTGTGCAATGTTGCTATATTTTGGGCTACTTCTATCCTTCATGTGATTGTTGTGCATGAATTGGGCTACAAACGATTTTTGTGTGATTTCCTTGATCTTCCCGTTCATCCCCGCGATTTCTGACCTGCGCGTCACTCCCCCGCCTCCCTCATGGGCCAAGGGTAGGATTTCATGGTTTGCCAGGGCGCAATCTGATGTCGGTGTTCCATGTGTTCACCCCCCCCATCCCCCTGAAATTGGTAGACAATGGCATGACCCCTCCCGGGCCCTCCGGCGACGTGGCCTGCCGCTGCTCCCTCATGCTCCGCTCACTTGGCTGGGTCAGACCAGGGTGGCAGCTTATCGCTCGCCCCCCCTCTCTGCTTCTCTCCAGCCGCCCTCCTCATCCCCACCGACGCCGCTCCCTTGGCTTTTCGCCGCGCGCCCGCCCGCCTTGGGTGGTCTCTCTCTGTCCGCCCGCCCGCCTCATACCGCCCGCGGTTGTTGCCCACGTGCGCCTCATCTTCGGCTGGATCTCTCTGAGCGCCCCGCCGCCCACGCCCTTGACGCCGCCCATTCCTCAACTCATCTCTCCTTCGTTGGCTAAATCTGGTGCTTCAGCTGGTGTGGAGCATAGATAACTGCATTATGGCTATCTCCTACCTGGTTGTTCGCCTGTGTTAAGTTTCAGCATGTCTTTAACGGGAGAGTCTCATTTATGTGTCTGTGTATGTCACTGCTGGTGTGTAAATTACGCTCTTCATTTGGTTCTCATTTTCTACTTTGGTATACTGCTTTGAAGACTTTAGATCTGGAATCTTGGTCATAATTTCCACTTTTGATATTGTGTACGTTTTCTCAAGACCACTGATATGGAATCTTTGGGTCACAATTTCCAATTTTGATTTTGTATACGTTTTCTCAAGACCACTGATATGGAATCTTTTGGTCATAATTTCCACTTTTGCTAATGTATATGGTTTCTCACGACCAATGATATATTTTTCGTACTTCTGTGATTTTTGGTTTTGGTATCTCAGCCATGATATAGCTATGAGTTATGTGTTGGTCCCTATAGCTCCGGTACCAGAAACATTAACAGTTCTCTCCTGCCAGTCAAGTCCAGAAGAATCTCAAGAGGTAACCATACTGTGTTTCATCTTGAGAAGCTGAAGGACTTGACATGTGCTCATGAGTACACGGTGGCAGTTTCAAATCGGTTTGATGTGCTCGGTACCCTCGAGGACCCTGTAGAACTGTGTGATACTTTCAAACGTGAAACTCTCCAGGCTGCCAAGGAGTGTATTGGGGAGCACCCGAGGTCAAGACGTGGTTTTGTCTCGACGGAGACGCTGGAGAAAATCGAGAAGAGTCGCGCTGCCAGGCTTGCTGGTAACTGGAACCAGCACAGTGCTCTGTCACACAGGACTAAAACCCTCCTGGGGAGAGACAAGGAGAGGTATGTCAGAAGTCTCACTGAGGATGTCGAAGGTCATTTGAACGCTAATGACCTCCGACCCGCCTACCGAGCCCTGAAGAAGCTCCGTTCCAAGTCTCCATCTCGGGCGAGTGCTATTGGAACAGAAGATGGGCGCCTGGTGTCGGACATAGATGGCCAGATGGCTCGTTGGGCTGAGTACTTTGGGCAGTTGTTAACGGTGGACCCTCCAACTGAGCAGCTTCACACCACTGGGTTACAGGCAGTGGATGCCGATCCTCCCATTGACGAAACCGCACCCTCTCTTGACGAAGTCAGAGAGGCTGTAGCAAAGTTGCAAAGTGGGGTGGAAAGGCAGCTGGTGTTTGTAATATCAGTGCGGAGCTCCTCAAAGCTGGGGGTGAGGCCATGATCCGCGGGTTGCATGCTATCCTGACTGCCGTGTGGCAATCAGGTACCGTTCCTCCTGACTGGAAAACGGGGCTGGTCGTCCCTATCTGGAAAGGGAAAGGGGACCGTCAGGACTGCAACAATTACCGCGGTATTACACTGCTCAGCGTGCCAGGCAAGGTGCTTGCCCATCTATTGCTGACAAGGATCCGCAGCCATCTGCTGAAGCATCAGAGACCTCAGCAGTCTGGGTTCACGCCTGGTAAGTCAACAACGGACCGTATCCTAGCGCTTCGTGTCCTGGTGGAACGCTAACGTGAGTTTCGACAAGGGATGCTAGCAGCCTATGTTGATTTCAAGAAGGTGTTTGACTCAGTGCATCGTGAGTCACTCTGGGATCTTCTGCGACTTCGCGAGATTCCTGCAAGGACTATTGGTTTGATTGCTGGTCTGTACTCTGGGACTGGGAGTGCTGTGAAGTGTGGGAGGGGTGTATCCAGCTTCTTTCCTGTGAATACAGGAGTGAGGCAAGAGAGCGTCCTTGCCCCATCACTTTTCAGCACTTGTATGGACTGGGTATTGGGCAAAGTTGTAAATCAAAGTGATTGTGGAGCATCCCTCGGCAACACCAAGATCACGGATTTTGTTTTTGCTGATGATGCAGTAATTTTTGCTGAGTCGCTGGAGGTCCTGGTTATGGCTCTCGAGGCGCTGCACGAGGAGGCAAAGCCTGTGGAACTTGAGGTCTCCTGGCTCAAGACCAAGGTCCAGGTGTTTGGAGGCTCACTAGATGAAACAGTACAGTCTGTTCCACAATGATGGCGGGTCGCGTCAAAAGTCTTATGGCGGATTGGCATAGCCGACGGTGTTATGGACTCGCTCAGCACGAGTATTTGGCATTGTCGGTACCTGTGCAGGAGGACAAAGATCCGGATCTTCAATTCGCTTGTAATCCCTGTCTTGCTCTATGATTGTGAGGCATGGACACTAAATAGCGACTTGAAGAGGCGAATCGATGCCTTTGGTAATAAGTGTCTTTGCAGAATCATGGGATATCGCTGGGATGACTACGTGTCAAAACAGCGATTGCACCGTGAGACTGAATGGAGGCCTATTACCTTATACCAACAATATATATTATTACCAACTTCAGCTAAATGGGCATGTGGCACGCTATCCTGAAACCGATCCTTTCCACCGGGTTGTATCTGTAAGAGACAATCTGGCGTGGAGGTGGCCTAGGGGGCGACCACAAGGCTCTTGGCTGGGGCAAGTTGATGCTTCCTGTCGAGAGTTGCTTGGTATGGGAAGGGAGCCTGCATGGGGACTTGCGCGTGGTGACCCCCCAAGGTAGAGGCGTGGTAGGGTGGGCGAGGCGACGCGCCCCCCGGCGTCCTTCCCCAATGATTGATTGATTGATTCCCTAGCAAATTCTTATTTAACTAATTTGTGGACAAATTACATATCCGCCAGAGCAATGTCAGTCACTAAACACTTCTGCCATTTATAATAATTCTTATTACTATTATAATTGATTTCAACAATTATCACACACTTGTAATAAGTATTACAACTGTCATAGAATATAATTTCATGCATCTTACAACATAAGAAGAGGCAGATTTTTAGGTATAATTATTATTACTTAGCTAGGTAGATATAATGCATATATAATATATATATATTATATATATAATATATATATATATATATATATATATATATATATATATATATATATATATTATATATATATACATATATATATATATATATACATTATATATATATATATATATATATATATATATATATATACATATATATATATATATATATATATATATATATATATATATATATATATATACATATATATTATATATATATATATATATATATATATATATATATATATATATATATATATATATATATATATATATATATATATATATATATATATATATATATCTTTTCCGGATGATCCGTGAGAACATAGGCCAGTTCATCCTTTTGGTAGCTCGAACAAGTAGTGTTCAAGGTAACCATAATGCGTTTCATCTTGAGAAGCTGAAGGACTTGACATGTGCCCATGAGTATGCAGTGGCAGTCTCAAATCGGTTTGATGTGCTCAGTGCCCTCCAGGACCCTGTATAACTGTGGGATACCTTCAAACGTGAAACTCTTCAGGCTGCCAATGAGTGTATTCGGGAGCGCCCGAGGTCAAGGCGTGGTTTTGTTTCGACCGAGACGCTGGAAAATATCGAGGAGAGTCACGCTGACAGACTTGCTTGGAACCAGGACTAGTACAGGGCTCTGTCATGCAGGACTATAGCTCTCCTGGGGAGAGACAAGGAGAGGTATGGCAGAAGTCTCGTTGATGATGTTGAGGGCCATTTGAACGCTGATGACCTCCGAACCGCCTACCGACCCCTGAAGAAACTTCGTTTCAAGTCTCCATCTCGGGCGGATGCTATCCGAGCAGCAGATGGGCGCCTCGTGTTCGCCTTGAAAGTATACTGCATCTCCAATAGCAATTGGCTTTTCCGCCAATTATGGGCGGTGGTACTGTACCATGTCCTCTTTGGACAAATCAATAGCATCTGTCGCTCGTTTGTACATTTTCTAAAAATCTGCCACTCTAACAGTTAGGTAATCATCAAACTTGTATACTGGCTGTGGACTCTGCTGTAGAAGAGTACAAGATAGTATTTTGTATTGTCCAAAGACGATGAAATGTGGTGTCTCACATGTAGCCTTGTGTAAGGAAGAATTAAGTGTGACAGACACTTGGGGCATTCATTCATCCCAATATAAGCACTGTAAGGTTGAGCTAATGACTTCAGAAGTTGTATAATCTTCCTATTTTGCCTATCTACCATCCCGTTGCTGCTAGGGTGATATCTAGTAATGTTAATGTTGCAGCTTGGGCAAGATAGATGACAAATAAACGCCAGGCTGCCCGGCTCTCTTGTTTATTCTCCGAGTCCGCCAGAATATAAAGTATTTACATAACCAACACAGTATAGATGCTGAGACAAACAAAAGAGAATGAACGAACGGAATATAACCCAAGAAGTGTTTTCCTAATCAAGGTTTCTAATACCCAACACTTCTTCCCCTTTATTTGTTTCAATAAAGAAGCAACCATCATCCTTAAAACTTAACTATTAAGGTGTTGTTAGAAAACTAAATATAGCCATTGGAAGACAATTAAAACTTATGTCAAGTAATCCTGAATACACATATAAAACAAAACAAATAAAAACTAATCATCATTACACTTCAAAGATTTAGCCGATCTGGGGGGAGATGCTGAGAAGTGCCTTAGAGGTAAGGTGCACTGAGCGCCTTAACGGTCTTCAGACATCTTTGTTACGGCCCGCCTAAGGCGCCTGCTAAGTCCTATGTAGGGACGATATTTCAGGCGCCTTGGCCTGGCCTTACACCTCCAGCGCCTTAGGTGTTGGTCTTGGTCTGATAATCCTACTAGCCAATAGTAGGGTCTAGAACCTCAATTCCGTGACCATTCTCTGGCTAAGATTTTTTGACAATTGATTTGACTTCTTTGGACCTTTTATAAAAAATTAGCCCCCCGGTCCCTCCCAAAAATCCAGGTATTTTTTTTCCAGCGGGCCAAATCCAGGATGGCCATCATGAAAAATTAACTTTTGAACCGGAGCACCTAGATTCATGTATGAATACACTTTTCTAGGTAAATCGACCATGAGAATTTCAATTCTGACATCAGTTTGCTGTTTTTACATCATATTTACCCAAAAATCCAAGATGGCCACAATTCGGTGGAGCGAAAATGTAACTTGAAAAGGAAAAACTATTATCATCAGTAAAGTCTGTATTTCAGCTAAATCTATTCGCTAATGTAACTGGTACTTCTGGAGGTAACATATTGATTTAAGGTAAATGTCACGTGGTATGGTCAAGGTCATTCAAATGTCATCTTCAAGGCAATATATAATAGTCATGGAATTGAGGTCCTGGATCAACTAGTATAAAGTTAGTGAGAACCAAGCAGTTGGACGAGGTGAATAATATTTCTAGAGGTGAGCTCCATGTGGGA
Organism: Chionoecetes opilio; assembly: GCA_016584305.1. Classification (NCBI taxonomy): domain Eukaryota; kingdom Metazoa; phylum Arthropoda; class Malacostraca; order Decapoda; family Majidae; genus Chionoecetes; species Chionoecetes opilio. The sequence goes on from JACEEZ010023267.1 coordinate 164,788, forward strand.
TGAGAGCATACACTGGCTGAGAGCTACATTGGTTGATTTTATTTCTATGAATGGTACTTAGTCATCTGACTATGTAATGAGTGTTACTTAGTGAGACAAATCCTTTTTTGTATAATTTTCCATCAAATAACATACTTATTTCTTTTTTTCCACAGACTGGTATGATCCAACAAGAGAGCGTGATGTGTGATGCTGTGTCCACCATTCCGTGTGTCCTCCAGTGTGGCAGGCCATGTAATGAAGTCACTGATTCCATTACCTCAACCGAGAAGTGGGAAAATCTCAAGACAAAGGCCCTGTTATGGAGGGGTCTTGACAAATTTGGAGACGTGTATGGAACTGTGGATTGGGATAAGGGTCCCGTCGGACAATATGCACATGATACATGTAGGTTGACCTTATCGAGTGGCAAGAAATTGGAACAGGCCAACAACAGACAGAGAAAACGAGAGGTCGATGAGAGCCAAGGTTAATCTTCGTCTAAGTCTGATGATTGTTTCCCAGCTGCAGCTCCAGCTTCCAAGCGACTGCGGTCAAGTCTAGGGCCAATCCATGATAAAACAAAATGTGTCTGGTGCTGTAAACCAGAGTCGCCCAAGCACCCAGAATCAAAGCTGATCCTAATTTCATATGATCATGCTTGGGCAGCATTCAAAAGCCACACAGTAGCCCTTGAAGATCAAATAATGCGAGACAGAATCAACTGTCTGATCGACTATGCAAATGATCAGCCCTATGCACTTGAACTCAGATATCACCTCAAATGCTGGTTAAAACATGTGCGTAGTTACCAGAAAATGAGTGAAGATGATAAATTCCTACGCATGCATAACGTCACTTTCCGTGAGGCTCAGACTATGTTCTTTTATCACATCAGAATAGTCATCTTTGAGGAACATGAGCTAAGGTCACTACAGAGCCTCCTTCAAGACTACAATTCTATCATATCTCGGTATGGTTTCTCGGCATCTGGAGTCAAGTCATCCTACATCAAAGACATCCTGACCCGAGAGTTTGGGGGCAAGATCGGTTTCCAATCCCGCCCTCAGAGGAACCAGAGTGACCTAGTATATGACACATCTGGGGGTGGTACTTATGTCGAAACAGCAGCACTCTTCTCCATCGGTGTCAGCAGTGACCGCAGTGCACCTCCACTGGTGCATAATGTAGCTGAGCGGCTCAGAGATGACATCAAGATCATCAAACTCATCCCATGGCCACCGAGGATTGAGGAGCTAGAGGATGAGGAAGAGCTCTCACCTCTCCTGGTACAGCTGCTATCTGCTTTGCGGGGAAAGAAAGAGGTAGATCTTTCTCCAAGAACACGCTGTCTCGCTTCTCTCATCACACAGTACATTGCAAAGCGACCCACCACTACTGCCATCAATGCCACCATCACCCTTCATGGGATTACTCGCAGCAAGGAACTTGTTGACTCTTCCTACAAGCTGGGCATGGGGATCAGCTACTCTAATGTGCTTCTCCTGCGTGACGTTTGGACCATGCATGACCTCAAGCGGTGTTCAGTCTGCCCTGACGAGATGGCTGAGGGGGTACCAAGCATCAGTATCATTGATAATGACGACTTTCGCAATGACACTTTGACAGGAGGGGGTACTGCACACCGCTGTAACTGGATGTTTCTGCAGCGTCTAGAACGTCTTGTACAGAAGGAAGATGCTTCCACCGAGGATAAACATGAACGCATTAATGATACTAAGAATGTGTCGTTGGCAATGACTGAGAAGGCAACTGAGATGCAGACAGTTATGGCATATAGGACCATCAAGATTGGTGAGCCTGCCATTCGACCTAAGCCACCTACTTTTTCATCAAGTACAGGGTCACAGCGCAAGCGGAGCGTTATTCATGCTCTTGCTCGCTTGGACGTGAATGGTGACCACCCTGATGGTGGATGGTCGCTGTCGGCCTGTCCGCCACACTCAAACTGCTCTTCTAAAGCATCTACCTGCACCAAGCCCAGTTGAAGCAAGTGAGGAAGATGAGAGTGACTATGATGATGGGAAAGACGATGATGTACAAGGGAGGAAGGGGGACTCATCGGAAGATGATGATTCAGAATGCTCTGATTCGGACTGATCATGTGTCTCAATGTCATAATAATGTGCAGCATAACACGAACAGACAAATAGTGACTTTTTATGTGGTTTAGTTTTGTTATGGTGTCATTTAATTGCCAAAAATACAATTTTCAGTGTACAATAATTTCTTTCATTACTTTTATCACATATTTTATAACTGTATAAATGAATGAGTGGCATACCCAAACCCCATATCTTCCAATCCTTTTCAAAAATTAAGTTTTTTGCTCCACCGAATTGTGGCCATCATGGATTTTTGGGTCAAAATGATGTAAAACCTGCAAAATGATGTCAGAATTGGAATCCTCATGGTCAATTTACCCAGAAAAGTGTATTCATACATGAATCTAGGTGCTCCAGTTCAAAAGTAAATTTTTCATGATGGCCATCTTGGATTTTGCCCGCTGTAAAAAAATGCCGGGATTTTTGGGAGGGACGGGGGGCAATTTTTTTTATAAAAGGTCCAAAGAAGTCAAATCAATTGTCTAAACATCTTAGCCAGAGAATGGTCACGGAATTGAGGTTCTAGACCCTACTACGATCACGTTGCCTTTCTGAGCGCCGCTTAGGCAGCTTCATCCAATCACAAGGCATCAGCTGAAACACGGATTTGTATGCCTCATGCCCTCACCACCACCAAGGCTAGGGAAGCAACGCTCGCCCTGGCGAAAAGCTGTTCCGTCACAAATTTGATGTTCATTGCAATTTTTGACCACCTACATAGTTTGGCATTGGGACGTGTCATATACCACCATAATCAGAAAGGTGAGTGAATTCCGAGACAGTGAGTGAAAATTTAATGCAAGCAAAATTACAGGAATAATGAGTTGAATAACAAAAAGTGAAAGAGAAAAAAATGTTTATACACTATTTCATTTTGCTCTCATTATCTTATTCTAGTTATAGTTTTCTGTAATTTATTTATATTCATGATATGCAGTAATGTCTCGTAAAGATGATGGTATGTTCAGTTTTCCTAAATATCATCTGTTAGTTTGACAATACCGTGTAAGAGTACAACATGTTAGTGCTGGCAGAGCACCCTCTGTGACATCTTGCCTCAACACATCCATGCAATCGCTCAATCGGCCGGACCAGCTTGCAGCTCACAGCACACAATATTATGCTATCGCCAACATTTAAGACCCTAGTCCAGTGGTCGGCAACCCAGAATTCGAGAAGAGAAAGTTTCTTCAAACTTGGCAGAAAAGCAGTGCTGATGGAGCCGCAGTGTACATTATGAATGGAAATTACGAACAAGTACAAGTTAATAAGTAGTACAAAAATTCATCCCAATATTTTCCTAGAGAACTAGGACCTAAGTCACATATGATGTACTATTGTACTGCGGCTATCTATTCCAGTATTTTTTTTTTTTTTTTTTTTAACGATAATTTGGACATTTTTAGTAGGTGGCAGGAGTCGCACACTGCACAGGTATCTTGAAAGAGCCGCATGCGGCTCCAGAGCCGCAGGTTGCCGACCACTGCCCTAGTCCCACATTTAACACCCTAGTACCATATTTAGTATTCCACGATCGATTCATACACACCTTGCAACACTATTACGTAAACACCAATTGTTACGTTGTAGCAACTGTAAAAAGGCTGTATTTGCCTTCTAAACAGAAGATGAATGTCTGTCAAAGGTTAGCAACAGCTCACCAAGTCAGAGTTGGACCTTGCCTTAAGTTTCAGCACCTTAAACTGTGCCATAGACTACTATATCTCTATTTACAGTGGTCTATGACTGTGCCAATAAGGCGGCTTCCTCGTTTGAGCATAGGCGGTAGGAGCAACTTGCCTTAATCCAAAGCGCCCGAGTGGATAAGGCACCCTAACTCGCTTTCAGCATCCGCCTTCTGGAAGCTTCACAGTTCTCCCCAATCGCCTTAGTACAGGAGTCTGAGTGAGTGACACCCATCTTGGGACTTGAAATCATCTTTTGCATGATTCCCTACCAGATCATCAGGGAAATCATTTACATCAACAACTTCATGGCCAGAATTCTCCCCAGGGCACCATCCTGCACCTGTGTCCTCCACCCTTACCGGAAAGCTACATCTTCTATTTGGTACCTTAGTGTTATAAGCATCCTCGTTATGACCTGACCTGGAGAGACTAAGTACCTGCGCATAATTTGGTCTGCATGCCTCTTCCAAGGTATATTACTAAAATCTTGTACACAAACCTTGTAATTTCTTAATCCTAGCACCTCCACAACTTCTCCCTTCACCCAAGAATCTCCTTTTCCATAGTTCTTCACAAAGACAGCATCACCAACCTTGAAGAGTTTACTTTCATCACAGAAAACCTTATCTCGCAGCTAAAATAATATTTTGTCTTTTGATGGCTCGTTCTTAACTGACTCAATGGTTACCTTAAATTTCCTGTTGAACATCAACTCAGCTGTATTGTGAATTGTCTCTCTCCTGCAGAGAGACATAATTCACAATACACGGATACGTATAGAAGTTCTTACCAACCACCAAGCACTTATACACGTCTTGTTCAACGTTAAAAATATTGGAGGTAATTTATTTCGCTGGCTACTTACTATTCAAGACCATGTCTTTGTTTATGTGCACTCAAGGCAAATGAAATGTCGCAACAAACGCTCTCTCGCATAAAATCACACCTGCCTGCCCTGTTACTTTTTTCTGGACACTTCTCCCCCTTTGAGGTTCCTACTCACAACGCGGTGATGCAGTCTGCTCATAAGGTATATACTATCTTCAATCAAGAGCCGACTCTTCCTCAACAAAATGTTCTTCACTTATTTTTTATATCCTCCGAGACATCATACTCTACAAAAGTATCACACTCACAGGAAAACATGAACCTTCTCGCTTATCATCCCTGATTCCCTTGTTCCTAATGTTATCAGACTTATTCATGATTCCTCACATGCTTGACATACTGCCAAGGAGCGTCTGCCACAAGTCCGTCTCAAACATTGCTGATGCGCGGTGCATTCAGACATTAGTTACCACATCGATTTGTGTCACACCTGCGCCAGTCACGAGGGTAAACTTTGCGGTTTTGTATCTATTCTTATTTCCCCAGCTGCTTCTCAGCCACTATATATCTTCATTCCAAGACGTCTGCCTCCCAAACTGTTACTTCTTCTTCCGTAGGACGGACCCCAAAAGCCCACCCATGTCATGCCTCCACAAAAATGTGTAATTATCTACAATTTCTTAATATCTTAAGGTTATTACCTCACCATTAACCACCCCTGATGGTTTGTCATAAACCATTTCTGAAGTTTCATGAGTTCGTACATGCAAAGGTCCGTGCACACACACACACTGCACACACACCACACATCTACAGTGAGTAAAGCCTGGTTCACACTGCGCAAATGTCAGCACTTTGTAGCCGGGAAGTCAGCCTTTAGCGGCAGAGTGCTGAGATTACGTTCACACACGCAATTCGTTCCGGGAAACAAATGCTGGTTTGTTGTTGTTCCTGCGTCCTCGCCATCAACAGTGTTTATAGTGTACATTCAACCATGAATCGTCATTTTTTCCTTGATATCATCTAAATCAAACACCACGTCTTACCTAACATAATCTTATTTAACCTAACAACCGTTTCTGGCTGTAGCTACAACGGAAATTTTTCGGTATTATATGTATCGCCATTGCCATGGGAAATTGGGATTCAAAGTAAGGATGAAAAGATCTACACGATGATGTAAGTTAAATTTGTTAGTTTTTAGTGCCCAATACCGAAATTATACCAATAATTGGGGTGAGTGAGGAAGAGGGTGGTGCTGGCTTCTGCGTTTGTTTGAATTTGGCGCTTGAAATTCTCGGCAACTCAGTAGATAAAGACCGATCGAGTGATGTAGGTTTTTTCCGGCAAACATAGGCTGAGATGACTCCCCGGGGAGTCATCTCAGCCTATATTTGCCGACATTTGCCCAGTGTGAACCAGGCTTAAGTTGCCAGCCTCAGCTCTTGCCGGGATTTCGAGATCTCAATACCTTGGCCTACATTTCGTATCTGTTCTCTGCTAAGTAAGCAGGAACTATAATATCATGTAAGGAGACGAGCCAAGATTGTCTCTGCCCGGCCGGAGAATCGAATCTATGTCATTTAAGACCTCTCGACGTCAGATGAGCCTAAAGTGATAACCACTGCACCCTCGAGCACGATATATATAAATATGTCCTCGAGTATATATAAATACATCCTGTATGCGTTTCTGTCAAATTATTTGCATTTGCTTCCATGCCCTGGTCCTGGATGACTACACATACTATTTTCACTACTGGCTTGCATTGCTATATTTTTTTTGTATATAGGCTATATCTTATTCATCTATGTTAATTTCTTAGTATCAATCAGTGTAATGCCCGGGTGGGGGAGGTCTCTTCTATCTTCTTCCTTCTACTGTCGTTGTGATGAAATTCTGAGGGGATGCCGAAAGGGGCAGCCTGTAGCCTGGTAGAAGAGGGGTCAATCCCCAACGAGCAGTGCTAGTGCTGGGCCGTATGCGCAGCTGTACTGGGTTTTAAAATTCCGTTAGAGCCGGTGAATCTCATTCAAATATACATGTTTTGCAAATTTTTTAGATTATTTGTTTTACAAGCTTCTATATAGTTTTTCAAATAAAACAATGATTCAAATTCATTTTAAAACTGTGACAATGGTGTCTAGAATGTATAGAAGATGAAAATATATGTGTACAATAGTATTTATTTTCTCCATAAAATCAACTTGTAACATACACTTCCCGATTCGGTAAGCGACTCATTTAATCAATATAGTATCAATATACTGGTAAAAATTTTAATGCATTAATGAACAACTGTTACCATATTCTTAAACTTAATAACATAAGAACATAAGAAAATAAGGAAGCTACAAATATATAGGCTATTTTGACCACTACATCATCCTTATATAACTATATTTTCATGCACTGTTGCATTAATATCTCTGTTACGGTAGCCCCGCGTAGCCATTTTATTATTAAAGCGTGCTACTGTCGCCTTCTCGGTTTATCTAAACTACTATGCGTTTCAGGAGCTGTGTCATACTGTTTTTCGGCAATAACATCTTAACAAAGCGTCGGATAAAGATAAGAATTTGGCAGAGATTGTTTAAGACTCGACCTAATTGGCGTCATTATTGTTTATCACCAAATGTGGATAATAAAGGAACTCATAAGAGTAACGTAAGGATAAAACCCGGCAGATATAGAGACTCGCGGTGCGAGGCTAGCTCTGTCGTGGCTATATATGCGCCGCCCCCTAATTCATATCGTGACGTCATTTGTGACGCAGTCCACATAGTTAGCCATACGATATCTAGTGGGCCGCAGTGGGTGGTGACTATGTGGACTACGTCACAAATGACGTCACGATATGAATTAGGGGGCGGCACATATATGGACACGACAGAGCTAGCCTCGCGCTGCGAATCTCAAATCTCATATCTGCCGGGTTTTAGCCTTACTTTACTCTTATAAGTGCCTTTACTATCCACATTTGGTGATAAACAATAATGACGCCAATTTGGTCGGGTCTCAAACATTCTCTGCCAAATTTTCATCTTTATCCGACCATTTGTTAAGATATTGCCAAAAAACAGTGTGACACAGCCCCTGAAACGCATAGTACATTGTTATTGTTACCTTATTGAGGACAGTTTGAGGTGGAGATCGAAGAGCTACCGGATATTCCATAAATAGCAACTCCGTTTATTCGATAGCAGCGATGCTCTCGCTAGCTCCTCTCATTTGCGCTTAAAACCACTCAGGGCATCACAAAAGGCAGATACCTCCCTCTGGTCTTTGTATTCTCATCCAATTAACCTCAGCAGATGAACAAAGGGGTATGTTTTACACCCATGCGACCCTTCAAGCCTCATGTTCAGAAACCTAACAACCAAACGACCGGACGAACAAGAAGCAGAACGTGTCACACATTCAAGCTCGTCATCGTAACTGTTACACAAAGGACTTGATCAGATTTACATCTAAAAAAGCGTACCAACAAAGCCAAACAAACGAGAAGTCCGCTCGGTCTCAATTGAATATCATACGTCAACACGAAACAATAAATCACTAATGAGACAAAAGATTAACATCTGACACCACTGTGTGTGTGTGTGTGTGTGTGTGTGTGTGTGTGAGAGAGAGAGAGAGAGAGAGAGAGAGAGAGAGAGAGAGAGAGAGAGAGAGAGAGAGAGAGAGAGAGAGAGAGAGAGAGAGAGAGAGAGAGAGAGAAAAAAAAAGAATCGTTCCCATCCACAGCCAGCTTTTGCCACTCCTCTACATACGACCCCCACTTTCCCCTTTTTGCCATATTCTAAGCACCCATCAACTGTCCCTCCCGGCAGCCCTCCCCTCCCCCCCTAACCAAGAGAGCACAGGTGAGAGGCAGAACGACCCTTGCTGCCCAATTAAACCCAGCCTTTCCGCACCTGGTCGCCTACAGCCAATCAACGCTAGCCTTCTCGTCCACCTTGTTATTACCTGCCATTGTTGTGACAGTGAGGGGGTCAGCGGTGGAGGAAAGGGCGTGGGCACGGGTATTGTGTATTACGATGACGTAGAGAAGGGGTAGGAGGAGGATAGGAAAAATAAAAAGAGGAACAAAAGTGCAGAATGTCAGATCAACCAACATTTTCGGATAGGCTTGAAATTAGAATAAATCATTCATTCATTCATTCACTCTCTCTCTCTCTCTCTCTCTCTCTCTCTCTCTCTCTCTCTCTCTCTCTCGCTCTCTCTCTCTCTCTCTCTCTCCTCTCTCTCTCTCTCTCTCCTCTCGCTCTCGCTCTCTCTCGCTCTCGCTCTCGCTCTCGCTCTCGCTCTCGCTCTCTCTTCTCTCTCTCTCTCTCTCTCTCTCTCTCTCTCTCTCTCTCTCTCTCTCTCTCTCTCTCTCTCTCTCTCTCTCTCTCTCTCTCTCTCTCTCTCTCTCCTGGTCCGCCACACAAACACAATACATACAAATATCAGCTTCCAACTCAATAATTTAATTTTCTTCTTTTTTCTAGCAAGTTTTATTATTGGCAGGTCAATTTTCAAGAATTTCAATTTAATCTTTTGATGTAACTTTATTTTACAAGTACATATGCTATTTCTCGCTGTAGTTAAAGTCCTTGTTTTGGTATGATAATTTTTATTTTTATTTTACACTCATTGGAGACACCTATTTTTATACATTTTTCTCATATCGTGATGTCATTAATAGATTTTCTATAACAGTTTAGGTATGAACTCAATGCTTGCCAAGGCGTCAAATACATTTCGTTAACAGATCCTCCAGAATTTATCATCCCCTCCTTTTCCCCCTATCTTAGAGGCACCAGATTGCCCTGTCACCCTCCTCTTTCTCCTCCAGCGATCTTTTACCCGTTCATTGCCGCCATCCACAAGCACAAAATCCTTCCCGTTCCTCCCCCAGCAGCCATGGGCTCTCCACTCTGCTATCCCCGTGGTCTCTCTGAAGCATTTTCTATCTGCACCTCACTTCCCCTCTCTCCCTCGCAGCGGCCCTATACCAAGTACATTGGCAAGGCAGATACAAACATATACAAAAAATTATCCGTATCCGTAAGCTGCGAAACCCTTTACGTCGTGACGCTAAAAGTCCTGTTGATCCCAAGGCATACAAGAAACGAGCAGTATTTCGGACTCCATATGGAAAGATGATGTTAACGTGTGTGTGTGTGTGTGTGTGTGTGTGTGTGTGTGTGTGTGTGTGTGTGTGTGTGTGTGTGTGTGTGTGTGTGTGTGTGTGTGTGTGTGTGTGTGTGTGTGTGGTGTTTTTGGTTCGACAGTTTCTTGTAGAGGTTTTGAATAAATAAGAACATAAGAACATAAGAAAATAAGGAAGCTACAAGAGGCCGCGAGGCCTACACGTGGTAGTTCCTGTCACCTAACACTACCTACATCCACCTTTCATCCCCATCCATGAACCTATCCAGCTCCCCTTTAAAGCTCCCCAATGACTCAGCACTAACTACCTGTCTACTGAGACCATTCCATTCATTCACCACCCTATTTGTGAACCAGTTTTTCCCTATTTCCTTTCTAAATCTACGCTTTTCCAGCTTGAATCCGTTACTTCTTGTTCTACCCTAGTTAAAAGCCGTAAGAACTTTTCCTACCTCTCCTTTATTAAATCCCTTTATCCACTTAAAAACTTCTATCTGATCGCCCCTTACTCTGCGTCTCTCGAGTGAGTGTAATTTTAATAACTTCAATCTCTTCTCATAACTAAAGTTACGCATCCCTTGTATCATTTTGGTCATCCTTCTCTGCACTTTTTCTAACAACACTATATCCATCCTGTAATATGGAGACCAAAACTGAACTGCATAGTCTAGGTGAGGCCTGACTAGAGCCAGATAAAGCTTTAGAATAACTTCCGCACTTCTACTTTTAACACTTCTGGTAATGAATCCTAATACTCTATTAGCTCTATTTCTGGCCTCAATACATTGTTTCCTAGGTCGGAGGTCTGGGCTCAACCTCACTCCAAGATCTTTTTCACCTTCTGATCTTTTCAGCGATACATTGCTTATGGTGTATCTATTACCAGGGTTTTTTCTACCAACATTCATAACGCTACATTTATCAATATTAAATTCCATCTGCCATCTGACTACCCACTCGTTAAGTTTATCTAAGTCTCCCTGCAATATGTTTACGTCAGACTGTGATCCAATAATCCTACCTAACTTAGTATCATCAGCAAACTTGCTGATATCACTGCTAATCCCACTATCCAAGTCGTTGATGTAAATAAAAAATAGTTATGGGCCCAAAACAGACCCTTGTGGAACTCCACTTGTCACCAGTCCCCATTCAGATTTGGAACCATTAATTGTAACCTTTTGTTGCCTATTACTTAGCCAAGCTCTGATCCAATGAAGAACCTTCCCATCTATACCATGAGCCCTAACCTTATTTAAGAGTCGCTCGTGTGGTACTTTGTCAAATGCCTTACTAAAGTCCAGATATATTATATCATAATCCTTATCATTATCTGCCGTCTCATAAACTTTCCTATAAAAACTCAACAAATTGGTGAGACATGACCTACCCTTGGTGAATCCATGTTGTGAATCATTGATGAAACTATGTTTATCTAAGTGCTCTCTAATGTTTTTTGCAATAATAGATTCCAATAATTTACCCACCACTGATGTTAGACTTACGGGTCGATAATTTGACTTTAGTCCTCTGTCTCCCTTCTTAAATATGGGAACAACATTTCCTTTCCTCCACAATAATGGCACATCGCCTATCTCAACCGATTTCCTAAAAATGTGCACTAACGACTCACTAACAACCTCCTTGCATTCCTTTAATACCCTGGGATACACTTCATCTGGTCCTGGCGATTTAAATGTTTTCATATTTTCTATACCCTCCTCCACCATTTCCCTAGTTATCACAATATCTTTGAGTTTCTCCTCATCGCTTCCTTTGAACATCTGTTCACTGTCAGGTATCGTCTGTGTATCCTCCTCCGTAAAAACACTTGAGAAATAATCATTTAGACTCCTACACATATCTTCATCCGTATCTAAGACCTCACCCTGTGAGGTCTAATTATCTCCTCAGCCTCGTCCCCACTACCATATCTGACCGCGCCAATTACCTCCAGGTGCCTTCCTAATCCTTCATAATTGGCCTTTCCAGCTGTCATCGCCCTGTCCTGGGAAAATTTCTGCTCCTCCATCCCACACCTCTTATTAATAACCTCCAGGTGTCTTCTTAATCCCGCATAATTGGCCTCTTTGAAATTAGGTATTCGATGCCTATTGCCACTTAATTTTCCAACTTCCCATTTTAAGCTAAATCTGATCTCATAATGGTCGCTATTATCTAAATTCCCCCCGACCTCCACATTTGCAACTAAATCATCTCTATTTGTCAGCAATAGATCTAGAATATTATCTCCTCTAGTAGGCTCCTTGATTGCTTGACTTAGGAAGTTATCCTGAATTATATTTAACAATTCATCTGCATCGCTGTCACCTATGATTAAATCCCAGTCTATATTCCTACGATTAAAATCTCCCACCACGCATAAAATGAATGATGATACTGAAATGAATGAATGATGTTACTGAATTTTGTACGAGAGAGAGAGAGAGAGAGAGAGAGAGAGAGAGAGAGAGAGAGAGGAGAGAGAGAGAGAGAGAGAGAGAGAGAGAGAGAGAGAGAGAGAGAGGAGAGAGAGAGAGAGAGAGAGAGAGAGAGAGAGAGAAGAATGGGTTGAAATTATTTAGACGCTCCCTTTGCTTAGAACTGTGCTGTGATGGAGGTTAGAGAAGCGAGGAGGAGCAAGAAATAGAGGAAAGGAGAGTAGAGGAAGGGAGGGAGACTCCCTACTCCTACTTTTCTTAAATCTTTTTCTTCTCCTATTCCTCTCATCCATGCTCCTGCCCTTTCCCTTCTTCCTTCTGGTGTGAAGGTGACGCAACCCTACACACTAACTACAGACCAATCTTAATTCTTCCAAGTTTCAGTAAAATCTTCGAAATAATTGTTGAAATAAGACTAATTGATTATTATGCACAATTATCTTACCCAACATTCCCTATCAACAGAGTCTCAGTATGGATTTCGCTCGAAGCATTCCACAGAATTGGCACTGCACCACCTTCGTCAAAGTATTTACTCTGCCTTAGACAATAAGATGAATCAGTTGACTGTTTTCTGTGATATGACTAAAGCCTTTGATACCATTCCTCATAATATTTTACTGCATAAATTAATTGTTTACGGGATCCGTGGCCCGGTGTTCAGATGGTTCCAGATATACTTAGGTCAGAGAAAACAATACGTTGTATATGAAAATAAAGTCTCCTCACAGAGATTCATTAGCTGCGGTGTACCTCAAGGCTCCATTTTAGGGCCAGTATTATTTTGATTTATATATATATATATATATATATATATATATATATATATATATATATATATATATATATATATATAATATATATGATATAACACGTAGTAGTAATAGACTTTATTTTATACTTTTTGCTGGCGACACTACCATCTTCCTACAGGGCCAAGATTTTCATGAACTAAGAGATACTTTAAATACAGAACTAGAGCATATATCAAACTGGTTAAAGAGCAACATACTTATACTAAATATCTCTAAAACACACTACATGATATCACACTCAACTATGATACAACCCCCTGATATTAAAATTATAATTGATGGCCGTGAGATAAATCAAATTAAGGAAATAAAGTTTTTTAGGAATAATAATAGACAATAAATGAAATTGGCACTCCCATTTAGATGATGTAAGAATAAAAATGTATAAAATATGTGGCATATTATATAGGGTGAGACAGTTCTTAAATTCCAACTGTTTAAGACAAATATACCTGTCAGTTGTTTATCCATATATGTTATATTGTTCAGCAGTATGGAGTGGGGCACACAGAACTTACCTAGATAACATAGTCATTGCACAGAAAAAGTTAATCCGCATCATGTACCACAAACAAAGATATGACCACACTAATCCCCTCTTTGTTGAAAATAAATGACATAAATTTCATGACATTATAAACCTTCAAACCTGTTTGTTTATGTACAAAGCTTTGTATATTCACCCAGTTGACAGTGGTTTCAGATACCTGTCTCACAATATTGACACCAGAAGAAATAATAACCTAAGACTCCCACGTAGGACATCACACGCACAACAAAGTGTCACTTTTCGGGAAGCAAAGGTATGGAACCAACTGCAGGAGGATGTTAAGAATACCATGTCACTTAACTCATTTAGATACAAGGTGAAGACAGAAATATTCAAGAAATATAACTCAAACGGGAATATATAATGAATGTACTAGTGTTGGATCGAATAACCGCAACCGGAACCGCAACCGCACTACAATCGCACAAAAAATCACAACCGCAACCGCAACCGCATTTCTATAAGTCTTCACAGCCGCAACCGCAAACCCAACCGCCGTTCCATAAGTGCGGTTGCGGTTGTGAAAGCTTAGTATAGATAGTATGCACGTGACGTCATGATCAAGTGATAAACAATAACAAAGCGACTCTGGCCGTGAGGCTGGCCGAGGAACCCCGGGAAAAATGTTTACTTCCATAATGGTTTATCCCCTACCAAATACATTTACGATAATACACTTTGTGCATAATATAGTTTTAATTAATTTGACCTATTCTTCATAATAGCTATACAAGTTTAGAATATACTTCATTATTGATAGTAGGTACATATAATTTACTGATATTTGTGTGTTGCAAAACTTGTGTTCAACATGGTATTTAGTATATATTATGTACTAAGTGTGGCTAAATCATACTATAACGTAATATTCCAGTTAATAGTTACGCATTTTTCCTAGTATATGATAACCGCAACCGCAACCGCAACCGCGGTTGTCATAAGTCTGATAACCGCAACCGCAACCGCGTTTGTAGAAAATTCGATAACTGCAAACACAACCGCAACCGCGGTTGTGAAAAACTGACCACTCGATCCATCACTAGAATATACGTTTGTGAATTGTAATGTGTGTGGGCTGCATACTGATGTAGGACCGTAGGTAGGTGGGTAGGTATGTGAGTACATATATGTATATAGATGTAGGGATGTAAATGAGTATGATTGTAATGTGCATGTGTATGTATGTGTGTTTATGTGTATGCATGTGTACATGTATGTATGTGTATGTGTGTATGTGTATGTGTGTATGTGTATATATGTATAATTGTATATGTATATCTGTATATGCATATCTGTGTATATGTGTATGCATATACAGTATGCATATACAGTACTGTATGTATATGTGAGTGTATGTATATTTATTTGCGTATGAAGTGATTTCTTGTATTTATATTTGGTACAGGGTACTGTTTTGGAAATGGTTATCAGTATTGTATTGACTTCTGATCTATTCATTTATTATCATCTATTTTTGTTATCATATAATTACTGTTCTTGTTATTGAAACAATCAAGATTACTTCAATCGATATCTTTATCACTTTTATCATTATCATTATTACAATTCATTATTTATCATTATCACTTTGATATTCATAATTGCTATTATTGTTACTATTATGATTATTATGATTATTATCATTATATATATAATAATAATATAAGCGAAAGTGTGTGTGTGTGTGTGTCTGTCTGTCTGTCCGCGATAGGTGCCGCCCCCCGTGGCGGAATCCTATCATATGTCACAGGTTTGGAACCAGCTCGACCAGGGGAAGGTTTTAAGCCCACACATGAGATGATCCGATCACTTTTGTATATCTTTTTTTAGCAGCCTATTAGCGAGAATTGTGGAAAAAAAATGTGGGTTGCGAGAATTGAGGAAACCTTGATGTAGGGTGATGGGTAATGGGTGAGTGAATGGGTGGGGTGATGGGTAATGGGTGTGGGGTGATGGGTGAGTGAATGGGTGGAGGGTGATGGGTTGGGGGTGATGGGTGAGGGAATAGGTGGGGGGTGATGGGTAATGGGTGTGTGAATGGGTGTGTGGTGATGGATAATGGGTGAGTGAATGGGTGGGGGATGATGGATAATGGGTGAGTGAATGGGTGGGGGGAATACATACATTTCTACATCCATGATTTCAGGAAAGTTAGAAGGGGCTATCTGGAGAGTCTGTGTTTGGTGGGCCTTCGGCCCACCAAACACAGGTGGTGGGCCGAAGGCCCACCAATAGCCCTAATGGGTGAGTGAATGGGTGGGGGGTGATGGGTAATGGGTGAGTGAATGGGTTGGGGGTGATGTGAATGGGTTGGCTTTAATACATACATTTCTACATCCATGAGTTCAGGAAAGCTAGAAGGGGCTATCTGGAGAGTCTGTGTTTGGTGGGCCTTCGGCCCACCAAACACAGGTGGTGGGCCGAAAGCCCACCAATAGCCCTCCGCAGGAGCTAGCCAAAAAGGCCGCCCGGAGGGCGGCTTTGCGGCTAGTATATATATATATGTTGACATTTCAGGGTGACAAAGGCACTAGTCATTATTGGGGTTGTTTATGCGCGTGCAACGTTTTGGCAAAAGACACTGCTAGAAAGCGAACATCTAAAATAATTTTTTTTAAACAATAAAATAATCCTATATTATCTAAAAATAAAAACACAATTTATACTTAGCAAACCTTGCTGTGTATGTTGTCTAGGTTGGCAGAGGACTGAATGCACAATAGTTTACAGGTAGCATTTCGGCTCGTATGTGGCGATCGAAACGAGAGTCGGACAATCGAAACAGTGTGATAATCATTTGAGTATATGTAATTGGTATGAAGTGACTTGGTTATTAAGATCAGGGGACAAGTGCTTGATGTGTATGGATTCTAATAATTTAGTGTCACTAGAGAAGTTTGCCTTTGATAGGATACTAAAGTCATTCATAGAAAAAGGGTGATCTAGATCATGTGAGTGTGAGCGGATTTCAGATTGCGAAGGTGAAGAGATGGGTCGACCAGTACGTGCAGAGACACCTTTATGTTCAGAGAACCTAAGGGTTCAATTCCTTGCCGTCTCGCCGATTTATCTAGCGTTACAGCTAGAACATTTGAATTCGTAAATTATATTAGAGATTTAGAGATAAGAGCTTTAGGTATAGGGTCTTTATATTTGAAATGTGTTCTTAATTATTAAGGTAAATGGATTAGTAAAAATAAATTAAAATTTTGAGTTAGGAAGGTGTAACTTAAGTAAATCATTGAGTTTTTTACGAATGATATAACTGAGATGGCCATAAAATGGAAGTTTAATATAATGTGTGTCTAATGTAGGTTCGGGTTGGTTCGACTTGGGGTTGAACTTTTCATTTAGGAATTTAGAGATAGTTGTTTCAATCAATTTGAGGGGGTAACCACTATTTTGAAAAAAATTAGTAAGGAATTTGATTTCATTATCGAAGGCAAACCAATTGGAAGAGAAACTATAGCATCTGTGTAGTAAGGTCTTAATAGTATTGATTTTAAAAAGGTTAGGGATGATTGAAACATATTGAGTTCCTAAACCTGTGAAAGTAGGTTTTTTATAGACTGAGGTGGTAAGATAATTATTTTTACGGGTAATTAGGATATCCAAAAGTGGTAGTGATAATTGGTTTTCAACTTCATATGTGAACTTAATATTTGGGTGCTTAGAGTTAAAGTAGTTAAAAAATAAGGGAATATGTTCGGTATTTTTAAAGAGTAAAAAAGTGTCGTCTACATAGCGTTTATAATAAAAAGGTTTAAAAAGCTTAGGACAGTCAGACAGCCAAATTTGTTCATGGTGACATAAAAAGGCATTAGCAAATGAAGGACCTAGACATGACCCTATGGAAACACCATCAGTTTGGACATAAAGTTTTTTGTTAAATATGAATGGAGAGTCTTTTATAGCTAGAGTTAATAAATCAGAGAATTGTTTTTGTGTGTAGTTAAGAAAAGTGGTAGCATTATGAAATAAATTATTAGTGATTATTTCAATAGTCTCATCTAATGGAATATTTGTAAATAGTGATTGGATGTCAAAACTAGCCATTACCGCATTGTGTATGTTAATTATTTTTAATTCATGTGCAAAATAAAAAGAGTTCTTAATTGTGTATTCATTACTAGTTAGTGGGTCAATTATCGGGACGAAGTATTTAGCTAGGTTATAGTTAAAGGTGCCTATAGTACTAAGAATAGGACGTAAGGGGTTACCTATTTTATGAGTTTTTGGTAATCCATAGAGGACGCCAGGAGAGGAGCCACTAGGAAATATATAATTGAAAACGTCTTTAGTAATAACTTTTAATTTAAGTAATGCTCTAAGGTGACGGATAAGTCTGTCCTCCATTTTAGTGATGAAAGAAAATGTTATTGTCAGCGAGGACTTTAAATTTAGTTTTATCACCAAGGATGGATTCAGCTTTGTTAATATACTCAGTTTTATCTAAAATTACTGTACCGCGTCCTTTATCGGGTCTAGTGATTAAGATAGTATCATCAGATTCAAGGTCATTTAAGACATCAAACTGAATTTGTGGGAGTTTTGGGAACGAATGTTTGAATTCATTAAATTCGCGATATGATAAATGAACAATAGTAGAGATGCCTTGAACTAAGTTATCCCACTCCGTAATAAATGTTTTTTTAGCTTTATATTTAAGTGTATTAATAAGTTTCTCAAATGTAAAGTAATGATTGACGTAGTTAATATTAAATTTTGGTAAGGCAAAAGGTAATCCGAGTGCAAGTAAATCTTTTTCAGCAGGAGTTAACGAACGATTAGAAAGATTAATTACGACTTTATCCTTATTGACCGAGTGTTCCAGAGAAATGCCTAGAGAACACAGTTTATTCCTATGACAAGCTTTAGCTGTTTTGAATTTAGAGTCATTACTACGTACTAATCTATTAAAAAGACAATTAAAATCAAGCCATGACAAGGTGTTTTTCAGATCAGATT
The DNA here is from genome assembly GCA_016584305.1 of Chionoecetes opilio. Taxonomy (NCBI): domain Eukaryota; kingdom Metazoa; phylum Arthropoda; class Malacostraca; order Decapoda; family Majidae; genus Chionoecetes; species Chionoecetes opilio. Next base: position 183,340 of record JACEEZ010023267.1, read on the forward strand.
TAGTTTGATTAAAGTCCTCTGTGTGATTTTTAAGTAGCCTGTTTTTCTCTTTTAATTCTAAGTTTAGTAATTTAAATTGAAATGACTTATATGTAGATGTATTGTTTAGCATGGGTTTATATAATTTAAATTGGAGGAAGTTAGGGATTATTTCATAAGTTTTACAGGCCTGCAAAAATTATATATCTAGTCTAATCTTTTTTACTTTGTAATCAGTCTTCTCTAGTTTACGGTATTGACATAGAGAAGCATTACCATACCTACGTTTTAAGACATCAATAAAGGGGACATTAGTGGAGAATCTAATTTTGAGGATAAATAATAATACCCAGGATATCACTGCTAACCTAGGCATGGTGAGAGTGTAGCTCACGTGACGATCTGTGTATACCTGCCATGTAGTATGTATATATATATATATATATATATATATATATATATATATATATATATATATATATATATATATTATATATATATATATTTATATCTTATCATTGTTATTATCGATATCATTCTTTTCATTATTATCATTATTATTATAATTATCATTATTATTATCATTATTGTAATTTTTACCACTATTGCTATTATCTTTATTATGATTATTATCACTATTTATCATAGTTATTATTGTTGATTCGTATTATTATTTTTACTATTATTTTGTTTTTATTATTACCATTATTAACGTTTATAATTATTATTATTATTACTATTCCCAGTACTAACATTACGGTTATAGTTATCATCAATTCTCTTATTATTTGAAATTATTAAGTATGTCAATATATTTCAATAGTCCACCTTAGTCAACGAGAGACAACGAAATTATCATAGCATGAGGTCCATAAAAGAGCTTCGGCTTAATGGACCGTGGCTTGTATGACTGTATTATTGATTATGAAAATTATTGTATTACACACACCAAGTATTACATCTTCTGGTATTCCTTTCGCTCTTTCTCTCTCCGATGTAGAGTTTGGACTATCTCTCTCTCTCTCTCTTTCTCTTTTTTACAGAAAAGTAATTCACGTTCCCTAACATCTCCTTAACACACACAATGAGGGACGTAAGCAAGTCACTGCTATTTATTTGATCCCTTTGGATAATAATTATCTTGATATATAATGTTTCTTCCTAACTTGCGTGGATATTATTGGGAATACAGCAGCACAGTAATAAAAGGAAAAACAAAGAAAATAGTTATGAGTGGGGAGAATGGGGTTGGACATGATTATCTGTAGTGAGGGAAGGAGATAAAGCACATGGAATTGTATGAAGGGAATTGGCTGACGATACAGCACAGAGAGGGGGGAGCATAACATTGGGAAGCTGGAAATACAATTAAGAATAGAAAGTTAGAGCACATCACGTGAAAGAAGCAGCAACATACACGACATACTACTATACAATACACTAAGTAAGATGCTACATTTTTTTTATCAAAATACCGGAACACAAATCAGCAAATCGAAAAAAAAGTATTATATAATATTATATAAGTATTATATATAAAGTATTATCAATGGGAAAAATACGACAGTATACCGCATATATCGTAGATGCTAAAGCATCACCCGCACGCAAATAGTTTCTAAACAAAGGCTTACGCAAATAAACATCAACATGTCAAATAAAACAAGACACTGTAAAATATTACCACGACATTTGCAATATTCTCACACTTTATTTGATAAGATGTAGGGAGACACAACCGTCACTTAGCTTGAATGCACTATGGAGCCCGTCTCGTGCGACTAGTATGATACCTATATTACAGAGGGCAGCGTCAAATCGATTTATGAACGCCATGTTGAATCCTTTCGTCGCGCCGCTTAAAGCCCCGTCCACACTACCACTCACCACCGTCGGCGCTTGCCGTCGAACAGTGTTCGTCACTCAAAAGTGGCAGTGTGGACACGATGCCGACGAGCAAAATTTAACCGTCGGCGCTGCCCGCCAACATTCAGCAGGTTTAATATTGGGCGGGCATGCCCGTCACTCACGGGTCAGCGCCAAACACATGCTTCAAGTTATCGGCAGTTTTCACCATCTAGATATTTTTGCATTGCTATGTACCGTATACCATCAGAACCAAGAAAGTCAGCTGATTACGAGTATGTGATCAAAAATTAAATGGGAGAAATGGTCGGGAAATTGCAGCGAGTTGAAGACAAAAAAGTGAGAAAAATGTTTATACACTATTTCTTTTTGCTATATTTTTTAGAATACACAAAAAGTTTTTCGTATATTTTTCTTGCTTATGATATGCAGAAATGTGTCATGAAGATGATAGTTGGGTCAGTTTTTCTAAACCTCCTGTGGTTATTTCTTAATCTCGAGTGAGAGTACACGATATGCAGAAAACATGACTCTCACTTTGAAATCAGGAAGCGCGCTGACCGCCGAACAAAACCGTTCGTGTGGACAGGTTTAATATTGGGCGGGCATGCCCGTCACTCACGGGCCAGCGCCGAACACATGCTTCAAGTTATCGGCAGTTTTCACCATCTAGATATTTTTGTATTGCTATGTACCGTATACCATCAGAACCAAGAAAGTCAGCTGATTACGAATATGTGATCAAAAATTAAATGGGAGAAATGGTCGGGAAATTGCAGCGAGTTGAAGACAAAAAAGTGAGAAAAATGTTTATACACTATTTCTTTTTGTTATATTTTTTAGAATACACAAAAATGTTTTCGTATATTTTTTTTGCTTATGATATGCAGAAATGTGTCATGAAGATGATAGTTGGGTCAGTTTTTCTAAACCTCCTGTGGTTATTTCATAATCTCGAGTGAGAGTACACGATATGCAGAAAACATGACTCTCACTTTGAAATCAAGAAGCGCGCTGACCGCCGAACAAAACCGTTCGTGTGGACACAACCCTGGCAACGGTGCTTGCCGTCGGCAAGCACCGACGGCAAGCACCGACGGTGGTGAGTGGTAGTGTGGACGGGGCTTTACCCTATGCTCTCTCTCTCTCTCTCTCTCTCTCTCCTCTCTCTCTCTCTCTCTCTCTCTCTCTCTCTCTCTTCTCCCAGTATATATATATATATATATATATATATATATATATATATATATATATATATATATATATATATATATATATATATCATATATACACATATGTATATGGATCCCTTTTCTCTCTTCTCCTCTCCGTCTCCCTCTCTCTTCTCTCTCTCTCTCTCTCTCTCTCTCTCTCTCTCTCTCTCTCTCTCTCTCTCTCTCTCTCTCTCTTGCAAATCTATGATACTTGTAGGAAAATAAGATTAAGTAATTAATAGGGTCGTAAGATCTAAAGTATAAATGAGCATTATCATGAGAATCTCAGATAAGGCGACAGAAGGAGTAACAGAAACAAGATACTGAAGAGTTTCATAATGTTGGTTAATATCTATGTGGCAAACACAGGCCAATGATGGTAACTTTTCATAGCCCAATGATAATGAAATAAATGATTGGAAGAGACATGCGTGACATTGATATATAAGAACATAGAGACACTGGACACTGTGATAAGGAACATTGGGAACTGGTTTATAGACAGACTAAGAATCCCTAAAAAATAGCATGATTGCAGAAATGAGGTTTGGTGATGTAGTATTTTAATGTAAAATTTTGAAACATTGTTGTAATATATCTATAACAATATAAGCGAAAGTGTGTGTGTGTGTGTGTGTGTGTGTGTGTGTCTGTCTGTCTGTCTGTCTGTCTGTCCGCGATAGGTGCCGCCCCCTATGGCGGAATCCCATCATATGTCACAGTTTTGGAATCAGGTTGACCAGGGGAAGGTTTAAAGCCCACTTATAGGATGATCCGATCACTTTTTTTTTTTTTTTTTAGCAGCCTATTAGCGAGAACTGTGAAGAAAAAAAAGTGGGTTGCGAGAATTGAGGAAACCTTGATGTAGGGTGATGGGTAATAGGTGAGTGAATGGGTGGGGTGATAGGTAATGGGGGTGGGGTGATGGGTGAATGAATGGGTGTGTGGTGATGGGTAATGGGTGAGTGAATGGGTGTGTGGTGATGGGTAATGGGTGAGTGAATGGGTGGGGGGTGATGGGTAATGGGTGAGTGAATGGGTGGGGCGAATACATACATTTCAGGAAAGTTAGAAGGGGCTATCTGGAGAGTCTGTGTCTGGTGGGCCGAGGTAGTGGGTAATGGGTCTATCTGGAGAGTCTGTGTTTGGTGGGCCGAAGGTCCACCAAACGCAGGTTGTGGGCCGAAGGCCCACCAATAGCCCTCCGCAGGAGCTAGCCAAAAAGTCCGCCCGGAGGGCGGCTTTGCTTTCAGGAAAGTTAGAAGGGGCTATGATGTGAATGGGTTGGCGTTAATACATACATTTCTACATCCATGATTTCAGGAAAGTTAGAAGGGGCTATCTGGAGAGTCTGTGTTTGTTGGGCCGAAGGCCCACCAATAGCCCTCAGCAGGAGCTACCCAAAAAGGCCGCCCGGAGGGCGGCTTTGCGGCTAGTAGATCATACTTTAATCCTCATGGATTGTCAGCCAGTATGATCTCAAACCTGTGCAATGGCAATTATACTTGTGATTATATGAATAAGACTGTAGATTTAAAGTTTAAGCCTTAGTCTTAATTTTTTATTTTTGATTCATACTGCATTGTAATTCAGTAACGTATATGGACTTTGTGTCTAAAATACTACATATTATCATCGTTATACGTGCACCAATCGTGCACAAACCAATGCACGATCAGTGGTTTCAAGTATCCTGAACGTTTTATTATCATCATAAAGAATATTTATAACCCATACAATGGCTGTTGGAAATAAAAAATGACACTAAGGAGGTTGGGGGGGGGGGGGGCGAAACGCCTCCCAGTGAGATTATAGGTTACATACTCAATTCCCAGGCTAGGTTAGTTAACATAATAGTTATATCTGGGTCTGGGGGGGTCTCGGGTGGGCACAGCTCCCCCAGTTATGCCAGGAGAGTATTGGTCAAAAGGGAGTATTGCTTGAAACCAGGGCTTAAAAGCAAAATTATTTTTCAAACGGTTCATTCCTATCAGAAACAATATTATAAACGTTTCATTTTTCGTTCCTCCTCCAAACAAAACGTTCTTGAACCGGTTAGAAAGAAATGAAAACCGGTTAGAACGTTATTCTGAAACCGTGTATTGAATATGCTATTAGCCCAAATAAATAATAATGCCTATACATAACTACATTCTTATAGATGGTAATTAAGCCATACATTTCAGGGTGCACAGTATCCAACAAAATCAAAACCTTAGATGTCGTAAGAACTATATTGTTATACGACTTAAATAAGGCAACACATTTACATATTCAGTACAGGAGGCGTAGTGTAGGAGTATGCAATCTCAGTTGCCGTAAAGTAAAGACATAAACCACAAAATTATTTATTAATATTATATATGGCAAAAAATATATTAATTCGTAATATCACCAACCAACTAATTTAATAAACTTAATCAATGAAATTAACGAATACATGTGGTACTCTAAGGACTCGAATTTAGGACACTCACACCGAAATTTGGCGCACCAAGCATTAAGCTATGAACATGATTAAATGTTTCAGCACATACTCACGATATATTATCCATTTTCGGATGCTGGATATTAATCTCAGCATGTTCTTAAACCCAACTGCAGCAACCCAACTAAATCCTTTGGCTACTGGAAGTGTAAATGGATTATTGACCAAATATAGCATGGAACGGAAAAAATCACGTTATTAACCGGTTACAGGGATTTTAAAATAGCGTTTTTGCTCCGGAACAGTACATATGATAACGTTTTCGTTTCCGTTTTTGTTCCGAACATAATTCCGTTCGTTTCGGTTTTCATTTTCGTTCCCTTAAAACGTTTCAAAGCCCTGGTTAAAACTGCATATATACCTTAACATCCGTGCCCGGACAGATGACCGACGGACACTTGACCAACGGAAATTTCACTGAAGGACATTTGACCGAACAGACATTTCACCGATGGACATTTCACCAAACGGACATTTGACCGAACGGACATTTATCCGAATGGACATTTGACCGAACTCAAATTTACCTGAGACGTAAACGACCTAACAGACAACTGGCAAAGTTGTTGTTTCCTTTAATACGTGTACAAAATATACATGCAGGGAACTTTATCAAAATCACTTTTGATAATATGTCACACTCGTTAACGTACTCATAACACTAAGAAAGAGTCTACATTATTCGGAAACTATTAGTTTAAATTTTCCAAATTTCACTGTAATTATTGGTCGGTTGCTTGTTTGAACTTTTTAGCCACATACCAAACCAAACCAATGTTAGCCAGCTATCCTAGACGCCTTAAAAATAAAAAACAACTCCAGACAGTCAGAGGAAGTGACATCTACTATTATAGAAAACTGCACCAGTGAGTACCCACTTGATGTTGCTGGTGCTCTTCCTAAAAAAGAAACACTGGCAAGAATGGTGCGCAGACAACGCACAGCACCAGACGGGGACGTTTTAACTGGCGACTTACGGAAAACAGTAAGATAAGACTTTATCGTTCATGAAAATGACAACCTGCTAATTCTGTCGACGCCTCGAAACGTACAGCTTCCTGCTTTCAAAGACCATTGGTTGTGTGATTCGGCTTTTGAATATGCATCATTAATGAAGCAATAAAAAAAGGAAATGGAAATAACAAACCATTGGAAATAAGAGAAGAAAACAAAAACAAAATGAAAAAGGCCACATATTCATTCGACCAAATATCCGTTTTGTTAAAATAGTTTCTTTGGTCGTGTACGTCTCAGCTGAAAGCCAGTTCGGTCAATTGTCCATGCGGATAAATGTCCGTTCGATCAAAAGTCCGTTTAGTGAAATGTCCTTCGGTGAAATGTCCGTTCGGTCAAATGGCCTTCGGTGAAATGTCCGTCGGTCAAATGGCCTTTGGTGAAATGTCCGTTCGATCAAATGGCCTTCGGTGAAATGTCCGTCGGTCAAATGGCCATCGGTGAAATGTCCGTTCCGTCAAATGGCCTTCGGTGAAATGTTCGTTCGGTCAAATCGCCTTCGGTGAAATGTCCGTTCGGTCAAATGGCCTTCGGTGAAATGTCCGTTCGATCAAATGGCCTTCGGTGAAATGTCCGTTCGATCAAATGGCCTTCGGTGAAATGTCCGTTCGATCAAATGGCCTTCGGTGAAATGTCCGTAGGTCATCTGTCCGGGAGCCTAAACAACATTACAAAGGAAATAAATCATAATAAGCGAATGAAATATCCCAACGCAGTTCCTAGCCTAGGTAACTTTTTAATCAAAAGGCTGCATGAATTTTCCTTAATCCTCGTCTGTCATATATTTTAGACTAACTTAAATGGTAAATAAGACTGAACTTCAACACCTATAGTACACCTAGAATAGACTCAGTTATCAAGTGTTTAACTATCATTTATCAACTAATCAGTTATTAACTACCACGTGCATGTCTATATACCAGCCTCTTGCTGCTTCCTTATGTTCTGAAGTACTAGTGTCTGCCAACACAACAATGAAACATACCTGACACAAATAGGATGAACGAGAAGGTGTCCATCACGAACGACTGATTTTGTTTGTTCACAATTTCTTTCTTTTAGGGCTTGCAGGGAGTCTGTAGAGCTTGAAACACTTCTCAGACCTATTGTGACATCCAACATGGAGCAACACGGCATGACACTGTTTATAAGTAGCAAAAATAGACTGAGAACCTCCGCAGGTCTCCGCTAGGGTGAACGGAGAGGCCCCGGATTCAAGATGACGCCCAGGGGCCACATTCAGAGACGCTAACGTCCATGCTTAACAACTTAGCGACTGTCATCAGCTGTTTTGGTATTCTGCGTTGAGATTGATGACGTACTTAAAGACATTAAGTTGTCAGAACAAGGCAACTGCCTATAGGGTGGTGTTGAGGACGCAACATACATAAAAATACCCATAAATTGAGTATATATGATGTTTTCTGACTCAAGAACTGAACAGGGCAAGTATACAAATAAAATTAGGCCATATAACAAACCCATGAGCTCGTGGTGAGTTTGTTTTGGGGTGATGGGCCGAGAGTACGTGGTGAGCGGTGGCATCTCACCACACCGGCGGGTAGCGACTAGCGATGCCAGACACCACCACGCACGGCTCCGCGGCAGACTGAAGGTATAGTGGCGTGCCCTTTTCCTTAATTAAAACCCAAGCCCTTGTCCATCCAGCAGTGAATGGGTACCGGGTGTAGCCGGCGGTTTGTGACCCACCTCCCGGGGTGGTGGCTTCCCCCAACACTAAAGGACGGCGAACTACGAATAGATAATAGCAAGCGAAAAAGATCACAAGAAGAAGAAGAAGAGCGCCCTATTACTCGGAAGGAATAATTAATAGCTAGAATACGAGGAAGTACAAGCCACCGGCGTGTTACCCGCGTGTATGTGGAGGTAGAAACAAGTGTTGAAGCGACGGAGGTGACACAGGGGATGAAAGAATGATGGAATAAGCTAGAAAATAGAAATAAGTACAACGACCTTGAAAATGCAGGCCGCGGCTGCTGCCTTGTGATTGGCTGACACGTTTGAGACACAATCTGATTGGCTGGCACGTTTGTTTTTACACAATTGTGATTCGCTGGCGAGGCTGTGACGTCATTGTAGTCGCTCAGCCAATCAGCTATCGATGCCCATAGCAACCATGTGCCGCCACTGCCATGTCTCGTACTGGAAATCCCACCAGCTCCGGGATGTAGAAATAGAGGGATGATGTTGAGCGAACAACCGTGGCCTTGAACTCTCTCTGAATGTCTGCACAGTAGCGTTTAACATAGGACCAATGGGTGGCGTTACCCTTTTAATAGAGAGATCTTAGTGTCAGCTAAACACAATCTGCTTTATAATGACATGCTTTCTCTTGTCAGTAATTAATTTAATGTGCTGATTGTGGTTTAGTGGTAGTGCAGTTCAGTTTCCTAAATGCAATCTTATATTAGCCCCACATCTAGTTATATTTAGATGTAGTTAGATAGCCGCACCTGAATTGACAGGATATACCAGCGCGGGAGACCGAGCCAAGGGTAACGGGGCTTTATATGACTTTCTAATAATTACCTGGATGGTGTACAGATCGCACAGGAATAAAATGGCACTGAATGAACGATTGGGCTAAGTGTTGGACAATTTTCACATCCGAACCTAGTTGTAACGCATACATGAATGTGTTTCCCTGCGATAAAAGGTGGTAAAAGGATAGATCCTCAGCCTTTACTGCAATATATTGTTTCCTTGTCTGAGAAAAGGTCCAAGATATTCAAACTTGTGAATCTTGATGGTCAAGGACCATCAACCTCTTGTACAGCCAAGACTGACTGAAAGCTCTGTATTATATGCCAAGAAGACAAGGCAGAGGCATTGTCATGTCCTTTGCAGTCCAAGCGAGCAACAGTTCACTTGCAGAGCATTTAATCCAGTTCAATGAATTTGGCCAGCTCCCTTCAACATTTCCAATTGGAAGACTAGGATGAGGGCCAGGGTATTGAAGCAGCCATGGTTGCTAACAAAGTTCAATACCATCGTACATGCAGGCTGAAGTACAATGAAACCATGCTGAAAAGAGCCAAAAAGCGAGCACGCAGTGAAAGTCCTGATCCACAGACAGAATATAGACTCAGAAGCTCCCAATAATCGAGTAGAACTTCTGAAATAAGACAGGACACCTGCTTCTTCTGCAGACAGCCTGCTGGCAATGGTGGCCTTCATGATACTGCAACATTTCAATTGAACAAACGGGTGTGCACTGCTGCAACCCTACTTCAAGACTGTGAGGTATGGTTCGAATATACGTATTCACGCTTCGAAAATTCCACCCTGTTAACTCTTTACGTGCCTTATAATCGTAGGTAAGACCTCGAACACAGTTTCGGGACGTGTTCCTACCCCTATATAAACCCGCTCAGCCTACACGGAGCAGACTCTCTTCTCCGACCTCGTGGGTCACGTGAGTGTGTGACTTCTCTTTCTCCTTCTCCTCCAGCAGTATGTAGTAGGTTGTAAGTAAGTTTCTGAGAGCATCGTTTTGTTCTAGTGTAAAGTTTGGGTTTTATGTCTAGTGTTAATTTTGTTATGTTGTTTCTCCGTGTGATTAATATTATAATATATGTGTTACCAGTGTTGTGTCAGAATGACTAGTGAGGGAAACATCTGTCTGAGGATTGCTTAAAAGAACCGGGAAATGTTCTCAATATCCACTCTTGTGTTTGTTGTTTGTTTTCAAAACTTAAGATTAAATATTAGTCTGTAAACATTCAAGTATTTTGTTGACGACCTCTTGCTGTTTTGTGTGTGAGTGAGTCACGTTCGTAACAGTATATTTTGGCGATCTTGCCAGGATCTTCAGACTTGTTATGATTTAACCCTCATTTCTTTTGATTGTCCATTGCCAATAGTGATTCACGATGCCTGTGATAAGTGAGAGTGACGCAGTGCATTTCTGTCGTTCTGAACCTACGGTGGAACAAGTGATTGCGGTGGATAAGCACTAGTTAAGGTTAGTAGCACAGTGCCTTGAAATAGTTATTACCTCTTCTTGCACTAAAGAGCAGTTGGTAAATTTAGTTTTGTCACATTTATGCCTTGGGGAATTTGATCTTCCTGTGACTAAGGATGTTAACGTAAGGGAGCTTAAGGCGTCACTGCCGGCCAGTACCGATGGCGCAGATAGACCTCCACTGCAGGACACTGCCACAAGTGACTTGCATCTACAATTGGAATTGGCTAAAATTCAGTTACAGCTTGCTAAGCTTGAAGCAGATAAAGAGATTAAACTTGAGTCTGTTAAGCTAGAGCGTACTAAGCTTGAAATAGATGCAAAGGTCAGACAGAGGGATCCTAATATGTTTGATTTTTCTAAGCATGTGAAGCTAGTCCCTCCTTTCTCTGAACGTGATGTGGAGACTTATTTTCGTTCTTTCGAGAAAATTGCTAATAGCCTGTCTTGGCCGAAAGACTATTAGCCTATCCTTTTGCAGAGTGTGTTGACGGATAATGCAAAGCGTGCATTTGTAGCTTTGTCAGAGACAGTGTGCTGATTTCGATACCGTTAAGGCGGAAATATTGAAGGCTTATCAACTCTTTCCTGAAGCTTACCGCCAGAAGTTTAGGGAGAGGGGGAAGCAACCAAGTCAGTCCTATGTAGAATTTTCCCGTGTAAAAAGGATGCATTTGAACAGTGGTTACGCTCTCAGAAAGTTACAAATTTCTCTCATTTATGTGAACTCATTTTGTTGGAGGAGCTTCAGAGGAGTGTTTCGAGAGAAGTCTCGGTCTTTTTACAAGAGAGGAATGTCACTATACTTGAGGATGCGGCAGTACTTGCTGATAATTACGTGTTACTACACTGAGGCTCCTCTGAGAAGCACCCTCGCTCTGTAAAGGGAATAGAGGAGAATCATACTGACTTAAGGAAACCTGCGACGTCGTTTGGTGGTTCTGGTAACGCTCAAGTCAGAACTAAAGTGGATGAAATTGAGGCTAACAAGATAACCACTATGCCAAGAAGTTGTAGTTATTGTGGGAAAGTGGGCCATCAGGTGAAGTCGTGTTGGAAGAGGTCTCGGGATATTTCTAATGCTAAACCTGTGTTTGTAGCCTCTCCTTCTACTGATAAGGATAAGATTATTGAGACACTTATAGTAATCGTCCAGACCATTTTATCATTCCTGATTTAATGCAGTCAAAATATAGCCATGATCGAGTATATCAACAATATGTTGTCACTTTTTGCATCCAGTCACCCGTTTTTAAATGATCCGCATTCAAAATCTGTAAATTCCCCGAGCTCTCAAAACACAACTGATGACGAGCAGACGGCGGACCACGACTCGGTGACGTCACGGCAGGCAGCCTCCCAACACGGCCCTGATACAAATACACGTAAACTCAGAAAAAAATATAGTACTTGAAGAATTTTGGGTGTTTCTAATATTTTTTTTTTTTGCGATATGGCATATACTTGCATCCTTCATGGGTACAGCAAGAAAGCTGTGCCTTTCCAGAGAGCTTAGTACCCATTTTCGACCTATTCGGCCACGATATATGTGTGCAGCGCCGGGGAGTGGCGGGTGAGAGGCGCCCGGTGTGAAGCAGATTGTCTTGCCGCGCGCCTCTCATCCGCTACTCCTGGCGCTGCACACATATATCGTGGCCGAATAGGTCGGAAATGGGTGCTAAGCTCTCTGGAAAGGCACAGCTTTCTTGCTGTACCCATGAAGGATGCAAGTATATGCCATATCGCAAAAAAAAAAATCAGAAACACCCAAAATTCTTCAAGTACTATATTTTTTTCTAAGTTTACGTGTATTTGTATCAGGGCCGGGCTGGGAGGCCGCCTACCGTGACGTCACCAGCAAGTTTCCCGCCACGGCTGGAATGGGGCTGTTGTTTTTCCCGCGCTTTTTACAAGTCATGTTTTCAGGAAAATAAGGCGTGGAAATGAATAATTTTTTGTGGATTAGGTATTTTGAATGAACATTCAACATAATTATGCAAAGAAAAAATGGGTCTGGACGAATACTTTAAGGTAGTTAGCTCTGAGGATAGAGACACAAAACCTGTTCCCCTTGTATATTGTTCTAGCATTGATAATGTTGGATTAACCTCACCCATTTCGCATGATTGCGAGATCCCCAAAAAGGGTCAGGGAGATGTTAATGAGGGGTTAGGTACTTATGACCCTTTCCTGTCGTCAGGTACTATTATGGTTGACGAGGAAGAAAGGGAGATAAACATTATTAGGGATTCGGGAGCCTTACATACCTTGTTAATGGAAGGAATGGTGCCAACGAGGGAGACTGGCAAGAGAATAATGATAAGCTCGTTATGTGGAGTGTGTTCTGTGCCCCTGGTTCAGATTTATCTGCGAACTTCGCTGTATGTCGGACCTGCCTTGGTAGGTGTTGTGAAGAAATTACCCGTCCCTGATGTGCATCTCCCCTTGGGTAATGACTTGGCTGGTGGGAGAATGATTCCGACACCAGTGTTGTCTGAACGTCCTGAGAAGTCTGTTAGTACATTACAGTTAGAGGAGAGTTTTCCAGACTTATTCCCCGCGTGTGCTGTCACCCGCGCCATGACGTCTCGCCACTCGACACCTGAGGGATCCAGTGCTCCGGTGGAGAACAGTCGTGAACCTCCTGTTGACGACAAATTAAACTTGGAAGTTCTGTTTAACCCTGAACCTGAAGTAAGTACAGGGATGAGTTTTAACTCTGACACAGGTGTAGGCCGGGAAGCCCTGGTAGCAGCCCAATGTGGTGATGCTGAACTGCGGCGGCTGAGAGAAGCTCTCGAAAACGAAAACGCCCCCGCATCTGTTTACTATCTTAATCATGAAGTCCTGATGAGGAGGTTGACTCCGCCTACTCTTTGCCATGACGATACTGAGTGGACAACGGTACACCAGGTAATTGTTCCTAAATGTTACCGAAATGAAATTATCATTGTGGCTCATGATAACCATTTCGCAGGTCATCTGGGCATACGAAAGACCCTGGACAGGATATGGCGCCACTTCTACTTGCCCGGGATTCGTAGAGACGTGGCACAGTACTGTCGCTCCTGTCACACGTGCCAGATGGTAGGTAAGCCAAAGGCCTCCATTCCACCTGCCCCTCTTATACCTATACCTGTTTTCAACGAGCCCTTCACCAAAGTACTCTTTGATATAGTAGGGCCCTTGCCTAAGACTTCTGCAGGTTATAGTTACATACTAACTCTCATGGATATGTCTACTAGATATCCCGAAGCGTTGTCTGTATGCCTCCAGGCATCATTGTTCAGAACTTCGCCTGGCCGCACCACACTAACACACCATGGTATAGATGCAAGTGAGGCCAAACCAATCAAACCGTCTCCTGAGCACCTGAAACGGGCGGATATCATCAAGAAAGAACTGGAGTACATGCTGACGTGGGGACTCATCGAAGCAGCTACGAGCGAGTGGAGTCACCCTCGTCCCCAAGCCTGATGGTTCCCAACGTTTTTGCATAGACTATCGTAAGTCAACGAGGTGACACGTAAGGATAGTTACCCTCTACCTAGGGTACAGGAGTGTATTGATCATGTAGAAAAGTCCAAATTCATCACAGAAATTAATATGCTAAAAGGATATTGGCAGATACCTTTGACTGCCAGAGCTAGAGGAATATCCTGTTTCACCACACTTGGGCAGACAAATGTATGTAATGTTATGCCTTATGGCCTGACTAATGCCCCTGCTACTTATCAAAGGATAATAAACGTCCTCACAGCTAATATTCCTGGATGTGTACTTTTGTGTAGTCTACATCGATGCTGTTGTGATTTATGGCGACACTTGGAAAGAACATCTGGAGAGACTAGGGGCTCTGCTAACCAATCTGTCATCTGCTAACCTTGTAGTAAATTTAGCCAAAAGTGAGTTTGTTAATGCCTCTGTACGATATTTATGATGTGTTATAGGACAAGGAGTCGTTGCTCCTCCCTTGGCAAAAGTTACATGCATCAATAATTTTCCTGTACCAACATGTAAGAAAGAGTTGAGAAGGTTCATAGGAATGTTAGGGTACTATCGAATGCTCATCAATAACATTACTAAAATTCTTTCCCCTCTAACAGATATGTTAAAGAAGGGAGCGAAGTTTCTGTGGACCCAGGAATGTGATGATGCTTTTCGCCAGCTCAAGGGTGTGTTGTGCTGTCAACCTGTATTGCAAGCACCTGACTTTTGTAAACCCTTTAAGCTGGCCTGTGACGCAAGTAATGTTGGGGCAGGAGCTGTCTTGTTACAAGAAGACTACTCTGAAGTTAATCATCCTGTTTCCTACTTCAGTAAGAAATCTAGTCCCGCTCAAAATAATAATTCGGTTAAAGAAAAAGAGTTGCTGTCCCTTATCCTGGCATTACAACATTTTGCTGGCTATCTTTGTACAGGTGACCTCATTACAGTGTACACTGATCATCACCCTTTTAAGTTTTTAAGCAGGTTCAAGCACTAAAATCAGAGATTGACTCGCTGGAGTTTGTTTTTGCAGGAATATAATCTAGCTATAAGACACCTACGTGGTCGAGATAATGTCTAGCTGACTGCTTGTCTAGAATTTAAGAACAGGGAAATCTGGAAATTTCCCTATAGGAAATTTTCTCCTTTATGGGGGGTGATGTGAGGTATGGTTCGAATTTACGTATTAGAGCTTCGCAAATTCCACTCTTTACGTGCTTTATAATCGTAGGTAAGACCTCGAACACAGTTTCGGGACGTGTTCCTACCCCTATATAAACCCGCTCAGCCTACACGGAGCAGACTCTCTTCTCCGACCTCGTGGTTCACGTGAGTGTGTGACTTCTCCTCTCTCCTTCTCCTCCAGCAGTATGTAGTAGGTTGTAAGTAAGTTTCTGAGAGCAACGTTTAGTTCTAGTGTTGTAAGTTTGGGTTTTATGTCTGGTGTTAATTTTTTTATGTTGTTTCTCCGTGTGATTAATATTATAATATATGTGTTACCAGTGTTGTGTCAGAATGACTAGTGAGGGAAACATTTGTCTGAGGATTGCGTAAAAGAACCGGGAATTTTTCTCAATATACACTTTTGTGTTTGTTGTTTGCTTTCAAAACTTCAGATTAAATATTATTCTGTAAACATTCAAGTAGTTCACATAACTACTTGGGCGACTTAGTGCTATGGAAATGGTGGCCCTTGAAGCCAAGTATCACACCAGATGTCTAATAGGTCTCTATAATCGTGCCAGAAAGGCTACCCTAGAAGGTCTTGAAGATAAGTCACGAATGGAACAGCTAGGAGTAGAGGTTGATAACAAAGTTCACTCAAAAAACACGGCTGGAAGAGAGGCTTCTTGCCGAGTTTCCTGATATGTGAGCATACACCAAGGGAAGAGACGTCCTGATGGCCTTTGAAGACGACGTCGGCACTTCTCTTGCCAAAGCCTGTGAGCAGGACAACAACAAAGATGCTGTGCACATTATACGTGCTGCACAGATTGTCCGCCGTCACATAATTGGTGAGGTCAAACCATTTAATGGTTTCCCCGAAAGATGCCAAGAAGATTCTGTGCCACAGGTGTTACTTACCCTTGTACACATGGTCCTAGAGGGACCCAGCATCGAAGACCAGATGGAAGAAGCAACATCTCTTGCAGAACTTGTGATTGCTCAGTTGCTAAATTTCAACAGTGTCAAGCCAAAGACTACTGTATACTGGACTTGCTACTCGTGCCCCGCGCCAACCCGCCCATGACCAGTGGAGGCCAGTTTTGCGATTCCTGACATTTTCGAACATCACCCCCATCTCCCTTCCTATGGTTTATCAGTATAAATTATATACCGTTATCTTCGTAAGTGTTCGTTCTATAATACTATCAAATAAAAAACAGTTTAATACACTAAAGAAATGTCATTATGAGAGAATGAAGAAATATGCATGACCTCAATATTCACTTAAACTCTTCGCCATTTAATATTTTGCGAAAAAATGTTTTATATGAAACATAGCAATATAAGCAGATTTTCTTTAGCTTTCCATTGGTATATTTCGTTTTCTGATAAATGAACTAGAACCATGCATAAATTAGCGTTAACTAAAAATATAACATCATCAATCGGATCGGCAAGTAAAAAAAAGTGTTCCATGAATGCAGTAGACTATGATTTATCAGTATAAATGATACACTGTTATCTTCGTAAATGTTTGTTCTATAATATTATCAAATAAAAAACTGTGAAATACACTAAAGAAAGGCCATTATGAGACTGAAGAAATATGCATGAACTTAATATTCACTTAACTCCTTGCCATTTAATATTTTGCCTGAAAACGTTTTTACATGAAACATATCAATAAAAGCGGAATTTTATTAGCTTTCCATTGATATATTTAGTTTTCTGATAAATGAATTAGAACCATGCATAAATTAGCGTTAACTAGAACAATTACATCATCAATCGGGTAATTTTCCCGATTGATGAGAATATTCATTTAGTTAACGCTAATTTATGAATAGTACTAATTCATTTATCAGAAAGCGAAATATATCAATGGAAAGCTAATAACATTTCGCTTCTATTGATATGTTTCATGTAAAATGTTTTCTCGCAAAATATTAAATGGCGAAGAGCTTAAGTGAATATTAAGTTCATGCATATTTCTTCACTCTCTCATAATGGCATTTCTTTAGTGTATTTTATTATTTTTTATTTGATAATATCATAGAACAAACATTTATGAAGATAACGGTATATCATTTATACTGATAAACCATAGGAAGGGAGATGGGAGTGATGTTCGAAAATGTATATCGCATAACAGGAATCGCAAAACTGGCCTCCACTGAAAATAGCCCAAACTGAGTAGCAAGTCCAGTATACAGTAGTCTTTGGTCAAGCACAAGCGGGCAACATACACAACAACTTTTGTTAGACACAGTACTGCACAGGAAACACCAGTCCCTTTATATTATGACTGATGTTGCATGCCTACCTACACACATAAAAAGGAAATTGAAGATAGAATGTCATATCTAGCCTTGAGCATTTCCTATGATCGTGTTCTTCAGCTCTCAACTCAGATGGGGAACAACGTCTGCCAGCAGTTTCAAAGAGAGGAAGTGGTATGCCCTCCACAGTTGCGCAGTCACTGCTGCTGTTGACAATATTGATCATAATTCCAGTTCAACAACAGGTAGGGATTCTTTCCATGGCACGGTAATCTCTCTGATCCAGCATCCCTCTTTTACCGGTGAAGTGGCTAACCGAAGCCTTCGTGTACGTACTCGGTGGGCCTGAGGTAGGTTGTTCCAAGTTCATTGACCGCTTGCCAGGGTACTACACTGAGGTCCTCCCTGTTGCTAGCAATATCAAGGTCTCACAGGTCCCAGAAACCAGGGTAGAATCACTCATAAGAGATGCCAAGCATACCAAGGAAGAGTACCAGTGGTTGGATAATGCAAGGGAGATAATTGAAAACAAAACCACTGCAGGTGATTCATTAAATACCTCTTGGGCTGCCTTCCATGCTAGCCGACAACCACTAGGAACTCGTGCCCATGTTCCACTGTTCTCCTTCCACTGTTTCAGGAAAGTGCTCACACTGTGGCCATGATCAAGCATTTACTTGATGTCATAAGTAAAGCCGTGAAACACTTGAATCCTGGCCAGAGTCCTGTTGTCACATTTGACCGACAATTGTATGCCCTGGCAAAACAAATCAAGTTTAAATGGCCAGAGAAATATGGTGAAGACAAGCTGGTAGTTTTGTTTGGTGGGCTGCATATTGAGATGGCGGCACTGAAGATGTTGGGGAACTGGTTGAAAGGAAGTGGTTGAGTTGAAGCACTAGTGCAAGCTGACATTTCATCTCCAGGGACAGCTGACTCCTTCCTCAAAGCAGCCCATGTATCTCGCACTAGGAGAGCCCATCAAATCGCAGCAGCAGCTCTGAATGTTCTGCAGCACCGGGCTTATGACAACTATTGTCAAACACAAACAGATGAAGTTCCTCTAGCGTTTGAAGCTTGGTGCAGCCAGAAAGCAGAAAACATCCCACAGTTTCAGTACTGGTTTACTGTTCTTGAGCTAGAGCTGATCATGCTGGTATTTCTGCAGTCATTGCGAGAGGCATCTTTCTCCATGTACCTTGATGCCCTAATAGAACTAGCCAAATGGTTTCATGCAATGGACCATACTAATTATGCCAGATGGATCCCAGTACACCTGACTGACATGGCTGAACTCCCAAGGACACACCCAATTATAGGTCAAGCGTTCAAGGCAGGCAACTTCACTGTCCAGAAGACTAAAAAGGTGTTTTCCTCCATGGCCATTGACTAGGCCCATGAGCAAATGAATGCCTGCATCAAAGGAGATGGTGGTGCTGTCGGTCTCACTGACAACCATTCTGCACTGCTGCGAAGGGTGGTAGCAGGACCAGAAGTTGGCCGACTCATACAGGAGTTTGAGATTGCCTACAAGAAATCAGATGACACACGTCACTATGACCTAACAACAAGTGTCTAGGTCTTGTTCATCAAATATGTCCGCTCTTTGGTCAGTTCAAGGGAACATTTCGGAAACCCATTTGAAGAGGAGTGCAATGACCTTATTGTACTCTACTGATCACTCAAAAAATTTTGCTGGGCCTTCAGCTGTTGAGGCAGTTAGAAAAGTGAAGCAGACAGGAGAGCACCAATTTAAAGCTTTCACTAGAGAATGCCTTGTTGAGAGAACAAAGCTTGTGGCAGATACCATACCAAAAAATAAGCTGATGGTGTTCGGTACTTCAACCGTGAGGGGAGTATAAAAAAACAAGCAGAAATTAGTCTCTCTCAAACAAGACATGGAGCTCTTTTTAAGATTGTACATTGCTTGCCAGACCAGAGATGAAAACCTTCACGAGTTCTTTCGACACGAGAACCATTACTGTTCACCCGCGCTGTCTGATGGGGGAGGTGTCCGTCTGGGGCTGAAGAGTGATCTTCTTTCATGTATGGAACATGTTCATAGTGCACACTCTGACAATCCCAAAGTTACCTGCACTATTGTAGATGGGGCAGCCATCATCCAGATTCTGAAACCAAGTTATGTAAAGACCTTCAATGATATGCCCATGATATCTTCATTCCATATCTGACTAAAAAACTTGAAAGTGTGTCCAGGCTTGATCTGATGTGGTACCGCTACTTGTCTGAATCTCTGAAAGCTGCTACAAGAGCAAAGCGTGGGACAGGGGTTCAGAGACGTGTGGTAGGTGGGTGCTGCAGCCATTCACAGGAACTGGCAAAACTTTCTCAGAGTTGACAGCAATAAGACTGAGTTGTTCCTCTCAGATGCTCTGCTCAGATGGTTTATGTAGGATAAACAGCTTGTTGTCACAGGTGATATGGGAGTCCTTAGTAGGCCACCACTCCCAGATCTGTCTTCAATTGATCCTTGTACGCATTAGGAAGCCGATAGTCGCATGTTATTACATGTGGCCCATGCAGCAAGAAGTGGCCATCAGTAAACCATGACTCAAACGGTTGATACTGAAGTTATGGTGATGGCTGTGGCAGTAGTTTAGACTCTACAGCCAGAAGATGAGCTTTTGTTGGAATTTGGAACTGGAAAAAATTTCCGATACCTAGCAGCGCTCATGAAATTGCAGCAAGGCTAGGGCCTGAGAAGGTATGTGCACTACCAGTGTTCCATGCATTGACGGGCTGTGACTTTGTATCAAGCTTTGTTAGCCACGGGAAAAAGACTGCGTGGGCTGTATGGGCTTCCAGAGCTTACACATGCCCTGCTGAAACAAAATATGCACAAATATATCCTCTGCCCCGAATGACATACCACAGGAGGTAATGGCCACAATCGAGAGGTTTATTATCTTACTCTATTTCTTAAACAACACATGTACAGAAATAAACACGGCAAGGAGGAAGTTATTTGCGAACAGGCACAATATGCAGTCAATTCCTCCGACAAAGGCTGACCTAGAAGAGCATGTTAAGAGAGCAGTGTACCAAGGAGGTCATGTGTGGGGTCAGGTGCTGGTGACCACACCATAACTACTTTCACCGTGTAGATGGGGCTGGTCAAAGACATATAAGGGATACTATGAACCCTTCTGGACATGCCTACCAGATGCAGGCCAGTCCAGATATGAACGTGTCTCCTGCAAATGTAAGAAGGGTTGTGTTAGACAGTGCAAGTGCAAATAAGCTGCCTTAGAGTGCAGAGCCCTCTGTTTCTGTGAAGGCGGATGAGAATATACTTCCCTGTGATAGACCCTAGGTTTGGCCAGGCTATTGTCATTACTTAATTTGAGTCTTGTAGGATAGAAGGAAGCTTCTGTGAAACTCTAAAGTTCCTAATTCAAATTCTGCATCAAGAAAAATGTATAATTCGACACTGAGATCATCCATATCTGACCAGTCTACATCATAGCTGAAAAAAGGCGACCATCTTGAATTTTCAATAACATGAATTCGGTGTATTATCCAAAAGACAATTACCAAGAACTATGTATGGTAAATAAATTCAACTAATTTTGTCCTCAATATCAGATTATATCCATCACTCATAAGAAAACAGTTGTTGCCAGTTGCCATTTTGAAAAATGGCTGCCATGGGCGCCATATTGAAAATGCATGATGCCTACGTATCCATTTTTTTTATTAATGCCTGTGGCTATATGTGTACCAAATTTAATTCTTGTATCGCAAAATGCAAAATTCCATTATATTTTTTAGCTAAGCTGCTCCACTATATTCCATTACTACACTATTCAATTGGATTCATACTTTTCTTAGTATTTTCAGTATTCCTGCCATAGTTACGCACCATCACTCAACTCAAACACACTCTTGTCAGATATCTACATCACAATAGTATTCCCCCCCTGTTAGTATCAATTAACAAACAAATCCACCACCATCATCACCATACCCTTGATAGTATTCCAAACATAATATTTCTCCTATATAACCAACAATATCACCAATAAGTCAACGTTTTACTAATGGTACAGCAGGCATATACTTGACAATAATCCATTCAGTTTCCGGTAATATTTAATGGTTAGGTGTTTGCTTGGTATCTGTTGAGTGATGGGTTCGTCTTCCCGTCCATACCCTTGTAAATGCTTGCTTCTCATGACTAACTCGAAATTAATTAATGATGTTTCAATATTACTCTTTTAAAGCATTCTAATAAAAGCCATACAAACAATTAACAACCTCGACAATATGATATCTTCTTACAGCACTCACATAGTATTGCCAGCACATACAAAATATTCATTAGTGTTACCATCACCCTACAGAAGCACATCTCAAAATCTGATCACCAACACCATAGAGGATCTTGACGATATTACCAACACAACACCATTACAACAACCAACATTCCAGATAGCCATACCTTGCTGGCAGTATTACCAACATAACCAGCATCATCCCCTAATACTATTAACAAGACGCTAACACTACATAACCTGATCCCTTCTGCCTACATCCCCAACACCCACTACACCCACGGCTTCACAACACACATACACTATGATGAACACACAAGCGCAACACCCTCCCTTTTGACACCATTATTAGCACCCACCCACTTGGCAAATTACAAACACCAAGCACTGCTACCCCTTGAACTTTCACCACTTCTACGTACAGTACCATCACCACCACCACCACCACCTCCGTGCCATCCGCCTCAGCTTCGCACAACCACCATCACCATCCAATCCATCATCACCGTATATCGATATACTGAATGAAAAATGCGTTTTTTCTACTCTTTCAACCTTTACGCCCCACGACAAAAAATAAAATACGGAGCAATGCATAAAAGACAAAAGAAAAAAGAAAAGTTTTTAAAACAAGATATTGAAAGAAAAACTACGAAGCCAAACAAATTCCACGGAACAAAACGGTAAAGAAAACACGCGATAACAAATCAGAATCAACAAACACGACCCAAACCAAACATAACTGAAGCCAAAGAAAACTCCCCTTGGAAATATACGAGCAAACAAACATATCAGAAAACAACAAAGCCGCCGAGTTTCAAAACGAGTCAATGGAAAACAAAAGACTGAGGCCATAACTCATCCGTCACCAAGTCCCGGGACGTGGAGGAGGCGACTGAAGGGGGCAAGTGATTGAATGAAAGGGGAGGGAAGGCATGGGGTTGGTTGGGGCTCCACCGGAGTGGGAAGGGAGCAGGCATCTCTCAGGCTCCTCCCTGCTGGATCACAGAGAATGGTCTTTGGAAACAACCGGGACTACTGCAGACCCCACTCATATTTCTCATAGATCCGAGTGGCAGACTTGGCGGCGGGTGGGGTTGCCAGGAGCCAGATGGGTGGTGGGTTTGTGGTAAGTGAGAAGAGCCTGAGAGAGAGGCGACTGATAAAGATGGGACTGAAAAAGAAGGGACTGAAAAAAAGGACTGAGAGAGAAGAAACTGAGAGCGCAGGGTGTGAGAAAGAAGGGACTAGATAAAAGGGACAGAGAAACAAGGAGCTAAAAGGACTGAAAGAGGAGGGACTGAAAAAGAAGGGACTTATTAGAGAAGGGGGCTAGGAGAGGAAAGAGTGAGAGAGGAAGGACTCAGAGGAGAGCTGTATGAGTTTGAAGACATGGTTGAGGTGTGTTTAATCATCAAGAGCATGATGGAGGTGAGTGATGATATTAGTATAATAGGGAATGACAGATTGGAGACTAAACGGAGTTTGGTGGCTAGACTTTC
Organism: Chionoecetes opilio; assembly: GCA_016584305.1. Taxonomy (NCBI): domain Eukaryota; kingdom Metazoa; phylum Arthropoda; class Malacostraca; order Decapoda; family Majidae; genus Chionoecetes; species Chionoecetes opilio. The sequence goes on from JACEEZ010023267.1 coordinate 206,618, forward strand.
TTTATGGAGGTGTTTGGAAGGATTAAGGGGGGAAAAATGCTTCTAGAGAAAAGGTGGAGGATGGAAATAATTTTAATAAGCTAATGAGGATTGGAACGAACTAGTAGGAGTTACTATGCGTAAAAAAGGAAAGTAAGGATAAGGAAATATGGAGGTGAGAGAGAGGTGGAGAAGGATGCGAAGAAAGAGCCACAGGAATTAATGAGGAAGGCGAGGGGAGACAGAAATAATGGGAAAGTGAACAGTGAAATGGAGATGGAATAGGAGGTGAATACAAGAAAAAGTAAAGCAAGGTAATGGAGAAAACAACAGTGGTGATAAGGAGGAAAAGGAAACAGAGAGGAGAAAAAAAAGGATGAAGGAGGTAGAAAATGTAGGCAAAAGATTGTAAAGGTGAATGAAAAGTGAAAGTTGCCTGTGGATTTCTCTCTCTCTCTCTCTCTCTCTCTCTCGAGTCCGCCTAGTTCATGCTGACGTGGCGGCGCTTTGTATAGTCAATAACCTTGTAGTTGGTACTTGCAAAGTGTCTAGATAGGATGAAAATCTTATCTTATCTCTCTCTCTCTACTATAGTCTATTCACTTAAGCCTGGATTCCTGGGCTGGGAGCTGCTCGCTGCCTAGCCGAGTTTGTAAGGACGTCGCTGATTGGCTGATAGACTCGGGCTGGGTGGCGATGGTGGTGGTACTTGCCTCGCAGCAACCCAAAACCCTTGCGTTGCCTCAGAAAAATATTCATATTTCTTGGCTTTACTCATCTCTTACACAAAATAGGCCTATTTTGTTTGCATCAGTAAATCAGGCAGTGATTGTTCAACAACAACACGCCATTCAACACAGCTCTCCCCCCCAAGGCCTCGCCACCTTCTCTCCTCTTCACGTGGCCAAACCAGTTCAATCTAAACCCCAACCTTGGGTGAATCATTGATACAATCAGCTTTTACATCTCTTGTCCAAATAAGAAAACGTCACTCATATATTCCTCAAGAAGTTATGTCTCTCCGGTGATCTTATTGATGTGCCTCTCCGGTGTAAGGTAGCTGGTGGACTCAGTAGACAAGTAGTTAGTGCAGAGTCTATAGGGGTCTTTAAAAGGAGTCTGGATAAATTCATGGATGGGGAAGAGAGGTGGATATAGGTAGAGTTAGATAACAGGAACTACCTCGTGTAGGTCTCACGGCCTCTTGTAGCTTCCTTACTTTCTTATGTTCTTATGTTCTTATGTTCATTCATAACTCAATAGGGTAAAAAATAAAGTCATGACTGACTATCACAAGAGTAGGCGGACTTTTAGGTTTTCAGTGCATTGAAATGTTGTACTCCTACCCGATATAACCAAGCTACCAGATAATAGTTATGAAAGCTGAGTTTACCATCGTGTTCATGATACATTGCTGCATATCATGAGCATAAAAAAAATACAGTCAGACGACACTAATATTAAGATAATTAAAGGAAAGTAAAAGAGTGTATAAACATTATTTCTTGCTTATTTTGCTTCAACTCGCTCTAACTCCATATGTTTTGGTCACATTCAATTTTCAAGAACTGTTTCAAAATCCTTATACTTTTCCGCTTCCTGTGGTATGTAGCACGTACCAATAAGGAAAATAGTAGGTGGTCAAAATGGCTAAGAAAGTTAAACTGTTTCAAACTGGTGCCGTGACGGGTGGAGCCTCTGATAGCTCTCCCGAAAACAGTCTCTCCTATATAGGGAGCAATGCTCACCCGTCACTGTGTCAGTTTGCAGTAGTAGTTTTAACTTTCTTAGCCATTTTGACCACCTACTCTTTTCCTTATTGGTACGTGCTACATACCACAGGAAGCGGAAAAGTATAAGGATTTTGAAACAGTTCTTGAAAATTGAATGTGACCAAAACATATGGAGTTAGAGCGAGTTGAAGCAAAATAAGCAAGAAATAATGTTTATACACTCTTTTACTTTCCTTTAATTATCTTAATATTAGTGTCGTCTGACTGTATTTTTTTTATGCTCATGATATGCAGCAATGTATCATGAACACGATGGTAAACTCAGCTTTCATAACTATTATCTGGTAGCTTGGTTATATCGGGTAGGAGTACAACATTTCAATGCACTGAAAACCTAAAAGTCCGCCTACTCTTGTGATAGTCAGTCATGACTTTATTTTTTACCCTATTGAGTTATGAATGAACATAAGAACATAAGAACATAAGAAAGTAAGGAAGCTACAAGAGGCCGTGAGACCTACACGAGGTAGTTCCTGTTATCTAACTCTACCTATATCCACCTCTCTTCCCCATCCATGAATTTATCCAGACTCCTTTTAAAGACCCCTATAGACTCTGCACTAACTACTTGTCTACTGAGTCCACCAGCTACCTTACACCGGAGAGGCACATCAATAAGATCACCGGAGAGACATAACTTCTTGAGGAATATATGAGTGACGTTTTCTTATTTGGACAAGAGATGTAAAAGCTGATTGTATCAATGATTCACCCAAGGTTGGGGTTTAGATTGAACTGGTTTGGCCACGTGAAGAGGAGAGAAGGTGGCGAGGCCTTGGGGGGGAGAGCTGTGTTGAATGGCGTGTTGTTGTTGAACAATCACTGCCTGATTTACTGATGCAAACAAAATAGGCCTATCTTGTGTAAGAGATGAGTAAAGCCAAGAAATATGAATATTTTTCTGAGGCAACGCAAGGGTTTTGGGTTGCGGCGAGGCAAGTACCACCACCTTCGCCACCCTGCCCGAGGCTATCAGCCAATCAGCGACGTCGTTACATACTCGCCTAGGCATCGAGCCGCTCCCAGGAATCCAGCTTAAGTGAATAGACTATAGTATCGTCAGTCCCCAGAGTTGCCAGATTTGGGGATTTGTCCCTATATTTGGGGATTTCGGGGCACTGATGGGGACATGGACTCTCGATTTGGGGATTTTTGAGGTTTCTGAAATAAACATGTATTTTATCACTTAAAATAATAGTATTAATATGAAGGTTAAAAGAAAACATGAGGTTAAACCGACGGCAAGGAAGAAGTAATTTGAGCTTCATTGATCCCAAAGAAGTAAGTCAAGAAATGTGGTCTCCATTGGTCCATTGGCTAGTGTATTTCCTGGAATTGTAGGTTCTGACAAAATAAATCACCTAGACAAAGAATGGAGAGTACTAAGAAACACCGATCTTGCTGATTCAGAAATCAATGATGTTGAAGACTTCTGGGAGACAGTTAGGGAAATAAAGAGTGGTGATGAAACAAACCCCCATGTTTCCAAATTTGTCAAGTTTTGTTTCTGGGCTATTGCGTCTTCCTCATTCTAGTGCCACAGCAGAAAGGATATTTTCTTCTGTAAACAATTTAAAAACAAAACTAAGAAGCAAACTCTCAACCAGAGAA
>JACEEZ010023267.1:215000-217500 GCA_016584305.1 Chionoecetes opilio
GAAACACCACAGGAAAATGCCGACCAAGACACAACCAACATACACAGGATTAAAGGAAAAGATTTAGGTCTGGCAATAATTACTTCAACTTCACAAGGTTGGCCGAAACATAACTTAAACTTAAGAATGATAAGTGAAGCACTAGAAAAAAAGAAATATAAATGGGCTTACACCAACCCTAGATATGAAGAACAGGAAATACTACAATTAATATCAAACAACAAAATTGACTTAGAAAATTGCTGGAGAGTTACAGAGGATGATAAGTTCAGGAAATTAAGATCAGGGTTACATGAAGAAAAAACACCACCACCACCAAAACATCAAAGAAGGGAAAGACACCAAAGCAAGTAACGCACAATATGGATACAATTAGAGTATTACAGCACAACGTAGCCCATTGGAAAACAAACAAATACAATCTAATATTAAATCACAAAGACATAGATCCTGATATAATTCTTATTAATAGTCACGGTTTAAAAAATGATGAATCACTTAAAATATTCAATTATACTACATACAAATTCAATACTAGTAATGAAATGCACGATGGTAGTGCAATCCTGATCAAAAACAATATCAAACATACAATAAGAGATGATTACATCACAGATATTATACAAATAACAATAGACACAGACACAGGACCAATAAATATAGTTACAACATATCTTCCACCACGCAGACCTTATCTTCCTATCCCGGATTTTCATAAGATAGCATCAAATAACATACCAACTTATATTTTAGGAGATTTAAATGCTAAACATAGGATCCTTGGAGACAATTATGACAATACAGTAGGAAAGGGACTGAAACTTCTCATAGATAACAACAAACTTAATCATATTGGCCCTGATCATCATACATATACAACAAGTAACACTCAAACTATACCTGATATTATACTCTGCAACAACAAAACATATCATAACTATACAATGGAAGCAGGACCGATGACAACCTCAGACCACATACCTATAATATTCACTATATCATCTCAAGCTATCAAAATAGTAACGCCACCAAGACTTAACTTTAATAAAGCAGATTGGGATCTAATACAACAACAAATAACAAATAACATTCACACAACAAAACTTACCAATAATGCCTCAAAACAACAAATAGACTCAGCTCTCAATTCTTGGTACGAAACAATAATAAAAGCAATAGAGGACTATGTACCCAAGTCAAACATCAAAACAATTACCAAATCATTATTAAATAATATATAATAATAATAAGTGGTCAGGGCAGGGTCAGGGCAGGTGGTGGGCCTTCGGCCCACCACCTGTGTTTGGTGGGCCTTCGGCCCACCAAACACAGACTGTCCAGATAGACCCATTACCCACCACCTCGGCCCACCAAACACAGACTCTCCAGATAGCCCCTTCTAACTTTCCTGAAATGTATGTATTCTCCCCACCCATTCACTCACCCATTACCCATCACCCTCCACCCATTCACTCACCCATTACCCATCACCACACACCCATTCACTCACCCATTACCCATCACCACACACCCATTCACTCACCCATTACCCATCACCCCCCACCTATTCCCTCACCCATCACCCATCACCCCCCACCCATTCACTCACCCATCACCCCACACCCATTACCCATCACCCCAAACATCCACTCACCTATTACCCACCACCCTACATCAAGGTTTCCTCAATTCTCGCAACCCACTTTTTTTTCTTCACAGTTCTCGCTAATAGGCTGCTAAAAAAGAGAAGAAAAAGTGATCGGATCATCCTATAAGTGGGCTTCAAACCTTCCCCTGGTCAACCTGATTCCAAAACTGTGACATATGATGGGATTCCACCACAGGGGGCGGCACCTATCGCGGACAGACAGACAGACAGACAGACAGACACACACACACACTTTCGCTTATATTATTATACTAGCCGCAAAGCCGCCCTCCGGGCGGCCTTTTTGGCTAGCTCCTGCGGAGGGCTATTGGTGGGCCGAAGGCCCACCAAACACAGACTCTCCAGATAGCCCCTTCTAGCTTTCCTGAGATCATGGATGTAGAAATGTATGTATTAACGCCAACCCATTCACATCACCCCCAACCCATTCACTCACCCATTACCCATCACCCCCCACCCATTCACTCACCCATTAGGGCTATTGGTGGGCCTTCGGCCCACCTCATTTGGTGGGCCGAAGGCCCACCAAACAGACTCTCCAGATAGCCCTTCTAACTTTCCTGAAATCATGGATGTATAAATGTATGTATTCCCCCCACCCATTCACTCACCCATTACCCATCACCCCCCCACCCATTCACTCACCCATTACCCATCACCACACCCATTCACTCACCCATTACCCATCACCCCCCACCTATTCCCTCACCCATCACCCATCACCCCCAACCCATCACCCCCCACCCATTCACTCACCCATCACCCCACACCCATTACCCATCACCCCACCCATTCACTCACCCATTACCCATCACCCCACCCATTCACTCA